>APFE030108210.1:55774-116588 GCA_000404065.3 Pinus taeda
TCAAGTTCTTGTTTCTATGACTGCTTCCGGTTCCAATATAATTTTTCCTTCCTCGTCAAGTTCTGGCAATATTGTTTGAACTGGGAGCCTGTCGCCTATAACCTTCTTTAAACATGAAACATGGAAAACTGGGTGCAATCGAGAAGCTGCAGGAAGCTCCAATTTGTATGCCATAGTACCAATCTTTTGCAACCCCTTGTACGGACCATAATACTTTGGTGATAATTTATTATCCTTCTTAGCTTGCTTGAGGGACATTTACTTATATGGTTGTAGCCATAGGAACACCCAATCGCCTACATCAAAACTTCTTTTGCTGCGATGTTGATCTGCCTGTTATTTCATTCTATTTTGTGCCAACATGAGGTTATCCTTTAAGAGTTGGAGGACTTGTTGTTGATGTTTGATGTGATGTTCCACTGCTTGAACCTTAGAAATTTCTCTTAAATATGATGTGATGGATGGTGGCTGATATCCATAAAGTGCCCTAAATGGGGTCATTTTTGTTGTTATATGGAAGGAAGTGTTATACCACCATTCAGCCAGAGGCAACCATTTGACCCATTGTGTCTGTTTATCAGATACAAAGCAACGAAGATATCCTTCCAAACATTTGTTTACCATCTCATTTTGCCCATCAAATTGAGGATGATAAGATGAGCTATGAGCCAAATAAGTACCAAAACAAGAAAATAATTTTGTCCAAAAATTTCCAGTGAAAATGGGATCTCTGTCACTTACAATAATCTTTGGGTTTCCATGTAGCTTTTGAGTTGTTTCCATAAATTCAGTAGAAACTATACTGGCTTTAAATGGATGTGATAATGCACAAAAGTGTGCATACTTGGTAGGTCTATCAACTACCACCATGATGACACTCTTTCCCTCAGGCTTAAGTAAACCTGTGATAAAATCCATTGAAACCTCCTCCCAATGTTGGCTAGGAATGGATAAATGTTGTAATAGATGTGGGGTCTTAATTGTTTCAACTTTATTTTGTTGGCAAACCAAACATTCAGCCACAAAATTTTGAATATCCGATTTAAGGCCATCCCAAAAAAATTCCTTCTTAACCCTGTCGTAAGATTTTAAAAATCCTGAGTGCCCTCCTAAGGGAGAAGTGTGCAATTCCATAAGAATCTTTTGTTTGAATTTGGAATTCTTATAGAGGTATAAGAAATCTTTGTACCACAACAAATCATTTTTCCAGCTAAATGTATCAAATGTACTGGAATCTTGTTGTAACTTTCGAATAACTGCCCACACTTCTTCATCATTCTTCCATTCCTCCCTTGCTTCTTTTATCCAATCTGGTTGGATAATAGAAATGGTGCACAACAATGCTTCCACATCCTCATCCTTTCTTGAGAGTGCATCTACCACCACATTTTGCTTCCCTTTTTTATAGATGATTTAAAAGTCATAACCCAACATCTTTGTGACCCACTTTTGTTACTCTTTAGAGGATAATCTTTGTTATAAAAAGTATTTAAGGCTATCATGATCCACTTTTACCTTGAAGTGTCTTCCCATTAGGTAGGGTTGCCGTTTCTTAAGTGCATGTGGTATTGCCAACATTTCTTTCTCATAAATTGCTTTGTGTAAAAACTTTTCCTTGATTGGATGACTTTCAAAAGCAATTGGTCTTTCATCTAGCATTAAAATAGCACCAATTCCATTTCCTAAAGCATCACATTCCAAAATAAAGGTTTTTGTGAAGTCTGGTGTAGCTAAGACCGGTGCTTGGCACATTGCCTCTTTAATATGTTCGAAGGCCTTTGTTGCTTTTGGAGTCCATGAAAATGTATCTTTCTTCAATAACGTTGTTAGGGGTGCTGCTATTCTCCCATAATTCTTAACAAACTTGCAATAATACCCTATCAACTCGATAAATCCTCGCAGATGCTTTATGGATGTGAGCATTTTACATTCCTTAATGGCTTTAATTTTTCTAGGGTCTACCTTAACTCCTTCATGAGATACAATATGACCCAAATATTCCACCTCTTGTACTCCAAAGAAACATTTGGATCTTTTTGCATATAATTGTTTTTCCTCCAATAGTTGTAGCACCCTGTCAACATGTTCAACAGATCCTTCCAAGACTTGCCGTAGATTAGTATATCATCAAAGAATACTAACACAAATTTTCTAAGGAATGGTTTGAAAATTGAATTCATCAAACCTTGAAATGTTGAGGTTGCATTGGTAAGGCCAAAAGGCATGACCAAAAATTCATAATGACCCTCATGAGTTCTAAATGCTATTTTTGGAATGTCTTCAGTCTTCATTTTGATTTGATAATATCCTAAATGAATATCCAACTTGCTGAAGTAAATTTGATCCATGCAATTCATCCAGTAATTCATCAATGATAGGAATGGGAAATTTGTCCTTAATAGTGAGCTTTTTGAGCTCCCTATAATCCAAACACATGCCCCATGATCCATCCTTCTTGTGCACCAATATTACTGGAGCAAAGAAAGAGCTTTGACTAGGTTGAATTATACTAGTCTCTAGCATTTCTGCAACCATATGTTCAATTTCACTCTTTTCAGCATAGGGATATTTGTACGGCCTGATGTTTGGAGTAACACTTACTGGAATCAGATGAATAGCATGATCATGATCACAAATAGGTGGGAGACCTTTGGGAGTCTCAAACACCTTGGAATGATTTTCCAAGACCTTTTGGAGGTCTGGAGAAATAGATGATTCCAATGTGGAAACATTTAGTGAACATAATTGTGCAATTACACCTCTTTGTTCCTTTTTTAGAAGCTTTGTCATATCGTTAGAGATGATTATCTCCCTCAATTTCCCTAAAATAACCCTTAATTCAACTTCATTTCCTTCCATAGAAAATTTCATGAAAAGTTCTTGAAACGTAAAAGCTATTATACCCAATGATTGTAGCCATTGGACTACTAGTACAACACTAGCACCTCCCATTGGAATGGAAAGCATTGGGCTAGTCAATACATATTCTCCCATGGATAGTTTGATATTATGGCACTTTCCAGAGAAATTTCTTGTTCCTCCATTTGCAACCATCACTTGACACTCTGGTGTTGGATATAGGAAGAAATTTAATTCTTTTGCTATCTTACAATGAATAAAAATGTGGGTACTTCCTGAATCACTCAAGACTATTACCTTTTTCTTCTTGATTTGTCCTTCTATCTTGATCGTTTGAGGAGTAGTATTTCTAGCTAATGCATTACAAGATATGGTCGTATTCATTTCTTCTTTATCTAGGCTTTGTTCTTGGAGTATATCCTCTTCTTTTGACCTTTATTGGTCCTTTTCTCCTTCCTCTTCACAATCTATATAGAATATTTTCTTCTTAGCACACTTACGATATTTAGTGTATTTACTATCAAAACTGTAATGAAGCCCTTTTTCTCTTTTTTCTTCTAATTTTTGTGGTGTCAACCTTATAGATTATGGAAGACTAGGGGAAACAACACTTCCATCTTTATAGTTGTGAGTGGTATGCTTCTTGGTTGCCATAATTTTGCTTTCCATTTTTATTACTAACCTGAATGCCTTCTCTAATGAATCAGGTTCTTAAAGGTGAACATCACATTGGATATTATCCTTTAAAGTCCCTATGAACACATCAATCCTATGCTCCTCTAGAATATTTTTTACCCTTATGTTCAATTTTTGGAACTCCTCAATGTGCTCCATTATTGAACCCTTTTGTTTGAGACTTATCAATTGGCTAAAAAAAGTGTTGCTTTTTGTATCCTCATAATGTGTTGTTAATTCTTCCGTAAAAATTGCCCAAGTGATAATTTGTTTACGAGAGCAAAGCCATTGATACCATACAAACTGATTTGGTTCCATATATAAAGTTGCAATACATACCTTTTGTGTGTTTTGCACATTATTGAGATCAAAAAATTGCTCCAATTGTAATATCCATCTCGCGGGATCCTTGCCATCAAACTTCCTCATATCGATTTTTGGAATATGGTGGGTCTTTGGTCCAACATTAGAGTCTATGAAATCATGATTAACGTTTCTTTTGTTCTCATCATGAGTTTCCTTTACTACCCTTTCACCATTATTAGACATTTCTTGTAGAAAATTTGTTAAATCTGTCTTCAAATCTTCCATGCCTGTCTTCAAATCTGTCATCAAATCTATCTTCAAATCATCCATATTAGCTTCCATGTCATTAATCTTAGCTTCTATGTCTTTCTTTAAACCATCAATATTATATTTTGTTACTTTTTGTGCAAGTGACACTTGTTTCACTTGGTCTCGTAATTTTGATATATCATGTTGCATTTCTTCCTCTTCTTCATGAGTCATGCTAGATCTTTCAGGTTGCTTAGTAGGTGTTTGCATTTTCTTTCCTTGGGGCATCAATTACTAATAATAATGCTTTACTATGCCCTTTGAATTCCTTCAAACTAATTTTTCAATCCAAGCTTATGCAAACATTTAAAAAAAACTACACACCTTTTTTTCACTTTGTAGGAGCTTGATATTGAATCTGATGTATCTCTGTAATTTCATATCATCCAGTTCTGAAATTGAGACCTAGAGTATCCCTCTGCATCCTATTTCCAATTCTCCTAGTTTTATCCAAATTGGATTCTCCAGGGAAGAGTTATGCCGAATCTCCCACAGCGACTTGATTATGGACTAGTTCAGTAGAGCGAACTTTTACGACGTGCCACGAGTCACTGTTTCGACATTTGGCTCTAAAAAATATATACAAGAAGCTAAAATCCATGCTCTTTCTGTACCCTCTTATGAAATTTCAATCTGATTCTCAAATAGAAAGTTATGATGATTTTCCCTAGGTCACCTTTTTGGAATGCAATTAAGGAGTATGCAAAAATACAGACTTCCTCAGATCATATCTCTGTAAATATAGTGCGAAAAGATCTGAAATTTGGATCCAAGGTTCAGTGCAATTTCATCTCAAATGGGATTTTTTTTTGAGCTTCCGAAACATCGTAGAAAAAAAGTTATAGCAAAAAAGCCACGATGACCTATTTGGAGCAGCGAAACCCTAGAATCCAAAGCTCTGATACCAAATGTTATGAAACCAGCTCACAAAAAGATAGAAAAGATAGATCAACACATTAGAATTCAGCCTCTTCGAGTGGGAAACCTCCTTTACATTACATAAATGAACAATTCTTGGATGGTTCAAATGACAAAACCTCCTTTCTATATATAGGAGTCTAAGGAGTCACAATATAATCGAATTGACCTAACAATAATAATATAAAGCCACAAAAATAACAATAGAGGGATTCTATGGGGCACAGTAATAAAAATATGGGGACAATAGGGGCACAAAAATATTAATAAGGGATACAACTACAATAATAATGGGTAATCACTAGTATTATAGGGAACTAACAAACTACAACATCAATACCTTCAACAATTTTCCCAAGTCTTTTTTCATAGCATTTATATGCTTTAATTCAGGAAGAGTAACCAATAAGAATACCTTCATCTTCTCTAGGCTCAAACTTACAAAGTTTTTCATCAGTCCTTTTGATATAACATTTGCTTCCAAAAACTTTAAAGTATTTTACAGTAGGAGTCTTACCATACCAAAGTTCATGTGGAGTTTGAGTGTTGTTTACCTGAACATTTGCTTGGTTGAGAATAGTTACGGCGACAAATGCAGCTTCACCCTAGAAGGTCGCAGGAGTTCCAGATTCATCTATCATAGCTCGAGCCATTTTTTGAACAGTTCTGTTCATTCTTTCTACCACTCCATTTTGTTGAGGAGTCCTTGTAGTGGAGAACTACCTTTATAGTCCATGTTGTTCACAAGAGTCAAAGAATTCATCCTAGGTAAATTCCCCTCCTCGATCAGATCTGAAGCATGTGATTTTTTGATCTGATTCATTTTCAACCAAAGCTTTGAAGGCTTTGAATTTTTCAAATGCTTCATCTTTATGCTTTAGAAGACCTACCCAACACATTTTGGAAAAATCATCAATGAAAAAAATAAATTATTCTTCTCCACGAGGTGACTTTTTCCTTGATGGTCCACATAAATCAATATGAACAATCTAAAGAGGCTTACTAGCTGACCCTTGTTTTTCAATGAAGTGAGATCTGGTTTGCTTTCAGAATTGGCATGGTTTGCATATTGTATTTTAAGGGATGCTGATATGTGGAAGATCACAAACAACCTGGTATCTGCATGCTTTTCTTATTTGAGAAAAGCTTAGATGTCCCAATCTTCTACGCCATAGCCAGTTTTCGTCATTTTTCTTAGATAACACTGTTGTTGTCCTTCCTTGAGTATCTATAAGTTGTTTGGAGTTCTTGTACCTGTGATCATGGTTTCTCCTGTATCAAGCTCACAAACAACACATTCATTTGATTGAAACACCACTTCATTTCCTTGATCACACATTTCACTGACACTCAACAGGTTATGCTTTAGACTGTCCACATACATAACATTCCTAGCTTTAACCTTTTCTTTCAAGAAAATAGAGCCTTTACCTTTTATGATAGTAGGAGTGTCATTTCCAAATGAGATATTATTTTCTTTTTCTAAGACATTATATGAGTGAAGTTTCTCTTTGTCACCTATTATGTGTTTTGAGCATCCACTATTGATGTACCACTAATTTTCTCGTCCTTCTACATACAAGGCTATACCACATCTTTCTATTTGAGGTTCTTTCCTTCTCCATATCTTTGGATTTAATAGAGTTTTCTCCTTTTGAGGTGTTTGCCAAAATTTTCTCCTACATTCATATTCTTCATGGCCAAAGTTGTTACAGATAGAGCATTCTATTTCATTTTCAAGAAGAGAAAAGTTATTATAGGAACTTTTCTTGATCCATGTCACATTCCTTCGATTTTGTGCTTCTCTAGTCATGATGGTTTTGTAAGAAACACATTGAGCAGTTTTGTGTCCAAAATTATGACATGAGAAACATTGACCATTGAAGAAGTTCTTGTGATTATTGAATCTATTGACCTGGTGATTGTAGTTTCTATTGATATTCATCTTTGGAGCAAATTGAGTATGATTTACCTGAGGTTGGTTGTGAATTCCATTCATCCTTGAAGCAAATTGAGTCTGATTTACCCAGTGATATGATTTATGCCTTTGTTGACGATTTCCATACTGTTCACTGTTCTTTGTTGCATCAAGATAGCTTTTAGTGGAGGTTGATGACTTCTGTGATTGAGATACTTCTTCAGTATATCCAAGACCTATCATTATTAGAGGAGAATGCTACACTTTGATAATTTCATTTAAGGTTTTTGAAACTTTAGAAAATATAAGATTGAGAGATTTCGTTTTCTAAAGATCCTTTCTTAGACCCACAATTTCACATTGTAGTTTTTCATTGTGTTTTCTTTTTCAACCAGTTGGTATGTCAAGGTATCTATAATCATATTATTTTCTTCTAAATAGATTTTGAGTTTAGAGATTTCTTCATGAATGTCCTCTTCTTCTAAAGCATCCAGAAAATTATTATCGTCATAAGCCATTAGAAGTCTATCATCATTACTATTTTCATCTTCATCACTATTTGATAAACCATCGCTATCTTCATAAGTATAGTAACTCTTTTTATCTACAACTTGTTTTCTATTCCATTTTGCATATTCCTTCCCTTTTTCATATTTATCTTTATGAGGACATTTGGCAACATAATGACCTACTCTACCATAAGAAAAACATTTGAAAGGTAGCTTACCTCTAAATCTTCCAGAACCCCGTTGAAGCTTCTTGACAAAGTTTACTTCTTCTTATTCTTCTGAAATATGTCATGATTCATTGAGTTCTTCCTTTCCTTTTCCTAAAGCTTTAAATGCAACTTCTCTCATATCTGGTGGACCTCCTTTTCTTATCTCAAAGGCAGTTAAGATTCCAAGAAGCTGTGTCATAGTGATAGTCTACAAATCCTATTTTTCTTTTATGGCAAACACTTTTGATTCAAATTTAGCAGACAAGGATCCTAAAACTTTCTCAACTAAGGTAACTTCCTTTATATCTTCACCCAGATACATCATACAATTGACAACCTCATCTATACGTATGAAGTAACTAGCTATACTTTCATCATTGTGCATATTAAGAGTTTCATACTGAATTTTGAGAGTTTGAAGTTTAGCACATTTTACCTAAGAGTCTCCTTCGTACCTCAGAATTATTTTGTCCCATATTTCTTTGGCTGATTTGAGTTGCATAAATTTGACAAACTCTAATTGTGACAGACTTCCCAATAATGTATTGACAACCTTGGCATTGATTTCATATTTCTTTTTACTTGTCATATCTGTAAGAATTGTTGATGGAAATGTATATCCTCCTTCCACAATTTCCCAGACATTCGTTCCAAGTTATTGTAGATAGGTTGTGGTTATTATTTTCCAATAAACAAAGTCGCTCCCATAAAAGATTGGCCGTTTGATGGATCCCATGTTTTCTTGATTACTCATGATGATGGATCTCCCTTCAAGTGATCAAGCTTCTTCTAAAGGACCTAGCTTTGATACCAATTGTCATAAATAATATTGAGAGGGGGGGTGAATCAGTATTATCAGATAAATAATTTAATTTCCCAAACTTATTTGTATATGCTACTTCAGCTAAGTGAACTAGCATGTATACGTGACTGTACTTAAATCAACCAACATATATGAAAAGAACTTTTGATTTACCCAATTCATCATGCATTGAACTTTAACCATTATATCAAATATTTATTAGATAGTGCAATAAAAGCAGAATAAAGCATCACACATAAGAAACACACATGAGAACCAAGATATAAGGTGGAAACCTAATGTGAGTAAAAGCTAGCTACTGTTGTTGTCTCTATCTTCTTTTAATAATAAGAAATTCTGTTTGCAATCTTGTACTGGTGGAGACTTATACCAGTACGTAGGCTTCTACTTGCAAAAGGTCACAACCTTCTCTCGTTCTCCAGCTTCTATTGGAAGGGAGCTACAACCCCCTAACTCTTGTACTATCCGATATGTTTACTAGTACATAGGCGATGACCTACAGAAGGCTACAAACTTATTTCTTCCTCCAAGGACCACGTTTCATAAATTTTCAGACTGAATCCATCAATAACATCATAACTGCAATTCAATCATCAAACACATCTACATCAACCAATCACTGTGACTCAATAATCACTTTTTGAATCAACCAAAATTGAATCAATCAATCACTTTGACAATCCATTGTCAAATCACAATCAATCTGATCATTCAGAATACTGCCACTAGAATAGAGTAACCAAAACCCAAAGCAGAACCCAGAACTCTATAACAACAAACAGAAACAATTGAAACATACTTTATAAGGTCTACACTACTTCCATGTGTTGAACCTGTGTGTATATCCACTTTTATGAAAGCCAACTAGTGTACACATCTGCAAATATTAATTCATAATTATGCAGCTATTACAGACTTCAGTTATACCTAGATCATAATATTTACAGAATAACGCATGCGTTAGTATTGAGATCTAGACTATTTATGATCAAACCACATAATGATAATTCATTTGAAGCCTTAAGATCCTAATCCATCATTAGATATTATCCTTCATCAACCTCTAAGGTTCATCCTTGGTTCAAATCAAGCACAAAACCATAAGCCAATAACTTGCATACTAGATCTCACACTTCATCAAATATTCGATACTTGCACACTTGGACTAATGATCTTCTCCTCCTTATATAGTTTCAGGCCTTTCTCAATAGCATGGACCAAAACCACTTAGCACCAATACCTTGCCCCAAATACCTAGGGTCAATACCTCGGAACAAATACCTCGGACCAATACCTTGGATCAAAATACCTTGCACCAAATACCTTGGACCAAAAAATTAGTTTTCCAAGATATACGAACTTTTCCTTCTATGAAGGTGCATGTGTACGTATACACTAATTGTGTTCAATGAACCTACGTGTATACACAACTTGGTCAAGGTGAACCTGTGTATACCTCTCTTTCTTCTTTCTTTGTAGTTTGATCCGTAATTATTTGTTTTTGACATGCTACACTGTGATATTTCATCTGAGCGAGTTGCCATCAAGGACAGCACCTATATCATAATGTCAACAATTCATTCTATTTAAAGATGATCACTTCAGACAGTTTCTAGGAGTAATTGAGACACAACTGCTCCTACCTGGTTATATTTGTAAAACTTAAGAATATGAAGAAAACTCAGTGAATGAAAACTAGAAAAATTAACAAGGAACACGAAACTGTACAAATCAAAATTCAGAATTCTTTGCTTTGATATTAGTGATTCAGAAAACGATGAGTACATTTAGTGCTTAGAAATCCTTCTTCAAGGATGCAACCCCTAAGAACTCATGAAAGAGATTTATTTATAGAAGTTTAGTCTTAAGAAAATATCGTAAATAATTTTACAAAAATAGCTTAATGCAAAATCATAAAAATGAATTGATAGTAGATCTGTCACTATTTTGTTATTGAACTATTGATGAATGTTCCCCAAAATTATGAATGTTGTTGATCCTTCTTTCAGTCGAGTAAATTAGTTAACTCTTCCCAGTGTTTTTCATCTAGGATAGATAACTTAATTACCCTTCGATAAACCTCATCCATTTCTATATATTTAGTAAAAGTAGGTTTTACTAAAAAGATGTGTTTTAGTTCATTAAGTATGAAAAAGGTATCTCGGAGTGTGTTCAACATAAGACTTGGTGTTGCTATACCGTTTATATTTGAAATTGTCATAGCACTTGGCTGCAACCTCTCTATGCTTGCAGATATAGTCTTCAATAGGCATTAACTTATAATTTATCACAAATATGGAGGGCAAGCCCTTGTTGGTCAAGGGTTCTAGCATGCTAAAAAAGCATTGAACTATGACATTGACACTACTGCACTTTTCCTTCAACTGAAGAGTGATATTTTTCTTTATAATAACTTTCTTCACTTCCAGTATAGTAGTTTTCCTGTCATCAATACCGAATTCTTCAAGCTCGTAGCTATTTTTAGAATTTAGAAACTTGATTATTTTAGTGGTTTCTTCTGGCTTGTCCTCAAGTTCATTTGAGATAGTTTCAATAGCTTCTTGAGCTTTTTCCAACAAATCTTTTTGATAAAAAATTATTTTGATATAAGGCTAGATATCTTTGATTGATTCAATAATCTCTCCCCATATATTCTCGTTTACTAAACCCAGTGTATTTCCAAGGTAAGATTCTTTGACTTCTTTCTGCAATCTCTCAATTTGACCTATTTCCCTCTCTAACCCAACTACATGTGAGCTATAGAAAATTGCTTTTAGGTGTTGCAGTGTCTTCCGCTGATCTTGCAATTTCTTAATTTCCTCTGTCTGAATAGATAGGTTCTGAGCAACTTCAACAAGCTGTTCAGCTCCTTCTATTGTACATGTGGTTGGTGTTATAGTTATAGGGAATTTGACCAATCTGTTTGTGCATCTCAATTTGGTCAATTGGATGTACATATTTAACATTAAATTGAAAGGAAATTTTCTTTTGGTAATGTACAGTAGTTCTAGGTTGTGGAATCTAAGCTTGTAAGAAAGCCATTTGCATTTTACCCTTTTCAGAGTCAAATATTGAAAGAATTCTGGCTTGAGAACTGGAAGAATTTTTCCAGAATTGAGTATAAGTTCTAAACTTTAAATCCTCATTCTTCTTCTTAATTTCAATGAAAACATGAAAAATATCATCTTCTTCATTTTTATCCTTCTTACTCCCTTGGCTGGTCTGAATCACCTATTATTCATGAGATGTGGTGGAATGAGTTGGAGACTGAGTAGATAGTCCACCAGACTGTGTAAAAAGAGATGTCTCTCCAATTTTGTCAAATGTTCCTTTCTGTGACTCATCAGTTGCACTAACCTTCAAAGAGAGCCTAGGTATCTTATTTCTATGCACAATTCTAAATCCTTTACTTGATATTTCAGTTGTAGGGGATGACTATTCTTCCCTTCCTCATTTATTTGTCTTTTCCTATGCAATTGGAGTTTGTATATTTGAAGTAAATACTACATGTTCTTCAACTTCTTGAAGGGTGTTTTCCTTCCATTCTAACAAATTTTTATATTGCTCAATCTCAGGCCTAGCTGTGTGATGATATGGAGTAAATTTATTTTCTACTCTAAGTTTTGAAATCACTCCCATTGGGTCATAAGACCAAGTAAAGCTAAGGCCAAACTTCATTTCTTTCAATAACTTGTCTTCTTCTTCTCCTACTGCTCTAATGTTACAGATGAATGGACCAACCTGAGTTTTTAGATTAAACTATGATTTCTTCTTTGCAGCCACAAAATGCACTTCATTTGCATTGAGCATCTCCCTAATATACTCTAATGCAAAAATTTTCATAGGGAGGTACTTTGGTAGCTTGTAAGGTGGAAACGCACAACCATAGACTCTAATCTCCGTATAATTTTGGTAAAGGTACCAATCTCCTGTTGTTCCTTGGTCAACTAGCTACAAAACTTTTACAATTTCATCACTAATTATTGGTTCTGTTATCACTTAAGAATTCTAATACCAGAATGTCTCACATTATTTTATCGTAAAGGTTGGTGCTAGTCTAAGTTTGATGTTTGTTTGCCTTAGAGTCTGAGTCTTAGGAGTCTTGAGTCAAATATGCATTATCATTCATCACTGGACATTCTCATTCATCACCGGTCTCATAGCAATGTGTCAGTTTTGTTTAAAAGTTACTATATGTCACAAAGCCCTTCAGGTGATTTCGTAGTGCATGTAACCATTTTGAAGTGTTTTCGCAGCGCAACAGTTTTAGGTGATTTCGCAGCGCGATATGTTTTAGGTGATTTCGTAGCGCATAATTCAAAATTTACATTGACTGCGCTACGAAATCAGGGATTCATGCATTCCGCAGCGAATCTTTCCTAACTATCAAATCTGTTAAGTTAAGTTATAGTTGCATCCTTCATTGTCAGTTTTATGCACTCTACATATCATATCCAACCGCTTATCTCCATCATTGCATCCGCTAGGTACATTGATACACACGGATTGCAAGTTCCATGAAAATCCATGTATGCATAGTCTTAATAATGATTGTATTCGTTGCATGAGAAATAAGTATGCAATATTTCAATTAGAAAACATTGTTATCAAGCGAGGCAGAGATTGGAGTTTGAGCAGCATTAGCATTTCCAACCTCCATTACACTGAACATTCATGGAGGGATCGACAGAAAGGAAAGATCACAGATTAGGCAAATGTTTGAGAAACGAGCCTGAAGGTTTAGACATAACCTTGAAGAACAAAGAAGTTGAGCGTGCATTCAAATAAGCCAGATGTTGGAATTTTTGCAAGAAACTCCAGGGAGGTCATGCACAAGTTACCAAGGAATTTGCCCTAAATTTCACAGGACTAAACTCAAAGGTTGGTATGCTGGAATTGCAGGTCTCACCAGACATGATATCCACAGTTACGAAGATTCCAAGGGGACAAGAAAGTTGGTTCAAGAATTTCAAATTTGATATGAACCCATGCAAAGAGTTTCTAAAGTAGAAATTCATTAATTTAGACTTAAACAAGTCTGTTCCTAGAAGTTATGTGAAAGAGTCATATGCCAATCTGCTTACTTGTATATAGAAGTACCTAACCTGTGAAGGAAGATACAATAATGTATATTCATACCATTTTAAACTTATGTTGCATTTCACAGGAAAGGCATCCATTGATCTACCTTTTACTTATTCTGTAGCTTAAGTAAAATGTGTGATAAGGTGCAGCTAAAGAAAGAAGCTTGTGAGACTTCATTGTTCCACCATGGCTTGGTTAAGTTGATAGTTCTGCATGAACTCCAGAGGGTAGGTAGGGACTGGCACAAATTCCTATTCATGTCTTGTTTAAAGAATGAGACTGGTCTCAGCCCTCAAGCTGCAAAAGAGCTTCCAACAACAACTGGTCATCAGACAGAAACAAGATCCAAGAGGTTTTCAAAGTTGAAGGCAAGGAAACAAGTAAGAGAATCCACCAAGCCACTGACTATTCAGGATACACCCCAGCAGTCCCTTAAAGAGAAAACTCAGGTTAAAGAAAGTGCACATGAATCAAGCACAGGTGAAGCAGTTCAAAGAAGAAGGACCAAGAGCCAGGTAGCTAAGGAAAAGGGTAAGTCAGTGACTATTGAAGAAACCCCTGTTTCAAAAGGAGACTTAAATGAATTGTTACAAGCCATTGACATTGAAGAGTCTCCACTAGTACAAGCAGATTTGATAGAGTCGGGAAAAGATAAAGCTAAGAGAGTCAAAGCCTCAAAGAAATTAAAGTTTGATGAGCACGTTAATCAATTTGTATTTAAGCCCAAGAGACCCATAACAAGGAAGTTTAAACAAATACAGGAAGTACTGTCAGGAGCAGATGAAACAGGGCAGGTGACACGACCTCATGAAAGAAAAGATAAAGGAAAAACAGTTGCCATTCAAGAAGAAGATAATGTGGAAGACTTGAAAAGAGATTGGAATTGGCCAACTTTAAAATTTCTAGACTGAAGAAAGCTGCCAGGAACTAGACTGAAGAAAGCTGCCAGGAAATTTGCAAATAAGGAGGCGTATTTTAACCAAATGCAAGCTCGATGGGAGGACCAAACATTTCAAATTCCTGAGGTGGTTGATTTTAGTGTCAAATTCCGCAGCTGGACTATTCTTGCAATAAAGGAAGCTCAATTTTCAGAAAAGTCAATACAAACCTCAGATCTGGGATCAAGGTCATGAAGAAACAAATTGAAGACTTAAAGATACAGTTAAGCCAATTGAAAGATTCTCCTTAAAGAAATTTCAAGTAAGGCTATGTTTCAAATTTTTGATGGTGTTGCTTGGTATAATCTTTCTTGAAGAATCATACATTTCTATTTAGTTTTGAAAGGCCATTAGAGCAATTGAAAGAATATTAAATAGCAAAAGGCTCAAAACAACAAAATTTTGGTTGAGCTAGTCTGAGAAAACTGTGTTTTTTGGAATAACACAGCAGTTTTGTAACGCGCTACAAAACTATTGAAGATGATGACTAAAGCTTAGCAATTTCGTAGTACGCTACAAAACTGCTGAAGCTACACAATCTAATCTCAGTCAATAGATTTTGAAATACAAGCAGAGATTTTGAAAAGGGAGTATCTTCAAAGGATCATCTCAAGCTATCAACTTTCAACAAGGCCAAGATAGGTGGAGGAAACATGTATTCAAATCCAACTCTAAACTTTTTGTCATGAAGTGAGAACATTTACTACAGTCCAAGATATGTCAGACAGTTTGAAATTTTTTTTTCCTTTACACATAAAAGAGGTTGACAGCACATCAAGGACGTGGCAATCTGATATATATATATATATATATATCCGATAATCAAAGATGAAAGGCATGGTTGTTTGGATTCGAACATTTTTGAGGCAAACCAAAGGCCGATAAATAGGGGTAATTTCCTATGTTTTAGGGGAAATGGAGAAGATGTGACATTGAAGACCAGTATGGAGTTTTAAACATCCACTACAGCCAAAATAAAAAGGGATCACATGTCAAAGAATGAGGATGATTGTAATTAAGGCTATTATTAGCATAATATGGAGTTGGACTCCTATTTGATTTAGATTTCTAGAAAGTCTAGTTGCAGTTTATTACATTTAATAGGCCGTTAAAAGTTGAATAGGTGTCATTAGAAGTAGAATTCAAGTTCCCCTCATTCTTGAGGAGGAATCTCAACTAGGTAGAAGATCTCTATATATAGGAGAAAGAGCAATGTAATAAGGGTTGGAAATTTATATGAAAAAAGTCTGATATTTGGCCTATGTAAACACTCTGTTTTTCTGGTAATACAATACTGGCTTATGCTTCTCAAGAATCATATAGACTTCAATGTATGAGTTTCTTTTGTTGTCTTTTCATGATTATCTACAATGTTATGAGTATTTGATTACTTAGAAATCACTTGCAGTGTTGTAATTTCCTTCATATACTCATTGACTGTCGTCTTTGTGTTTGGTGTGCTCTACCTATATTGAAATCTAAATGCCTTAACTTTTATGCAAAGCCAATCCTACTGTTAATACTAGATCACATATGACTCCATAAGCCCAATGGATACTTGTTAATTTTTTTTCCACCATTTCATTTCTATTTGTTTCACAAAGAGTTAGCAATGTTGATCATAATCAAAAAACATTAATCCCTTGAGAGAGCCCTCTTAGGCTAAGGAGGTTAAGCCTTAGCTAAAAGATTGGTTTGAAACAGTTACTTGAAGTTTTCCTGGTCTGCAGCCTTCTAGGGCCTAATTTTGAGATAACATTTTGGTGCGTCTGCTGGGAGTTTGAAGATTATTCATTCCCGAAAACAAGAGACTGAAATTTTGAAGGTAGCAGGAGCTCAGAAGAACTTTCGAGGCTGCAATCTACCTTGGTGACTCCATACATTTTCGAAAGTTGAAAATGTGGCTTTGAGAAGGAGATATACACGAAGCAATCCTGACCCAGATCCACCTACTCCTATGGACAATCCAAACACCATTTCAAGGAGCAGACAAAGATTTACTGAAACACCGGGTACTCCATCGTTTTCAAAATCTTTGCTCTCTGAATTTTCAAGAAGTCCCGAGGATAAAATTGTTGATGATAAGATTAATGAAGTGTCGTTGAGGTCTGAAAATGAAGAAGAGCTTATTGGAATTATTTTAGATTTACAAAAAAGAGGTATTGATACTTCGTCCTTAGTATCACAAAAAGATAAGGAAGAATTTTGGGAGGTTGTTACTTCAGAATTGTTGTTAGAAGAGGAAGATTTGAACAAACTCAAAGAGCTTAATCCTTTTGAAGTCTTACTCAAATCTAAAACTGGTCTAACCCTTCCAAATTGGAGTACATTTGTCAGTGGTTTACAAAGTCCAAATAGTCCTTTTCATATCAACACTTTATCCTCTGCCTCTGCTAGTCCTAGTAGTTCTCAGACACTAGGAAATCCACCTTATATCAGTTCTAGTTCCACTGTTCATACAGTACCAGTCATCACTGCTCCTCCATTCATTATGTCCGTACTTGCTAGATATGCTCCACTAGCTCTCCCTGTTGTTTTACGTGACCTTCCTAGCAAATATGTTGCTAGAATTCCAACATGGGGTGGAGATGAAGACATTACAGTAGAAGAACATGTAGACAGATTCAATGATTTTACTGACAGAGAGGAAGTTGATGACGAGGATGTGAAGCTAAGATTGTTTTCACAAAAATTCATTGGAGAGGTTAGAAAATGGTTTAAGGCTCTTAGAGCTAGAAGCATTCACAATTAGGCAGAGTTTGAAGATAGTTTTCTAAGGAAATGGGGAAACAGAACTAACCTAGTTCAAGCTCTTACTGAATACAACAATCTTAGAAGAGCTACTGATGAAACTGTCCAAAACTTCTCCAAGAGGTTTAATAAAATATACAATTCCATCCCAACCCATTTGAAACCTCCTGGGGCCTTAGCACAATTGAGATATGCTGAAGCATTTGATTCTGATTTCTCTCTGTTAATCAGAGAAAGGGATTTTTCTACTCTTGCTGACATGCAAAACAATGCAATTAAAGTGGAAGTAAACATGATTGCTGCTAAGAAATCAAAGATGGCAAAATCTAAACTGAAAGAAGAAGAGAAACCCTCTACATTAGCTCCAGAAGATAACTTTGAAACAACGATGAAGACCATGGAAAAACTGATGGATCGGTTGGCTCTCGGGCATACCTGTGCTCCTCCAGCACAGCAGGAACCTCAGTTTAGGAATCCTCAGTTCAGAAGGCCTCAAAATCAGCAAAGGTCAAGAGAAAACAGAAATCAACAGCCAGATCCTCTAGTAAGACCTCCTTTCTAGCAAAATTTGGTAGATGAAGAAGATGAACTTGAAATTCCTGAGGATTCCATCCATTGTCTTGATGAAGAAGTGTCAGGGATTTTCTTGACTAAGGAAGAACATGATGAGTCTAGTATGACCAAACCAGGAGAGGAGCCTTCAGACTTTTTAAAGGGCTATCAGCATGCTATCTTTGAGATGCAAAAACAGTATAATCTCAGGAATAGAAACGTGCCCATTACAGCAAGCAAAGCACAGCCCAAGAAGGATACCTCAAAGGTGATTGAAGATAATAAGGAAAACTTAAAGTTTGCTGAAGGTAAGAATGATTCTCCACCTGGCAGAAAGGATATTCAAGCTCCATCCCCTTCTAAAGAAATTGACAAGACTATTTCTATTTTTAACCTTGAGAATGAGATTGCAAAAATCAAGATATCAGTCCCCTTTAATGAAATCCTCAAGGTAGACAAATACAGAAGTAATATTGTTGAAATGCTAAATTCATAACTAGGAGTAGCTGATATCCTAAATGTACAAGAAGACAATCCTATTATTTGCTTGGGTCCAAGACTTGAAGATGAACAGAATGAGGAGTTTCCTCCTTTCTACATAAGCATTAACATTCATGATATGACCTTACATAATGCTATGTTGGATTCAGGGGCATCTCATAATCTTATGCCCAAGGTGATCATGGAAAGACTGGGATTAGAGGTAACTAAGCCATATAAGGATTTGTTTTCCTTTGATTCAAAAAGAGTTCAATGCATTGGTTTGATTAAAGATGTTGTCGTGGGTCTCACACAAATCCCAGCAAAAACAATTGTCATGGACATTATTCTATTTGACATCCCACCTAAGTTTGGGATGCTCCTTTCAAGATCATGGGTAGCAAAAATCAAGGGCACAATGCATATGGACCTTACTTATGCTACTATCCCTGTTTTTAGTGAGCAAAGGAGGTTGTATCAGGAGACCAGAATGACTTATATGGTAAGCAGCAACGATAAGCCTCAAAACTTTCCCATTTATTCATGTGATAGTGGTCTTGGATCAGCCATCCTTTTCAATGAGTCAGCTGAAGAAGAATCAAAGGATAAGTTTTCAGAAAATCAGTGCCAAGGAGATCAACAAAAAGATGAAAATGAGGCAACAGGTTGGTGGTCATTATATTTTGATGGATCAGTAGGAAGATAGGGGGCAGAAGCTGGAATTTGGATCACAAGTCCTGATAAAGAAAGTAAGTTTTTCTCCTACAAACTAAATTTTTATTGCACTAACAATATGGCTGAGTATGAATCTTTGATTCTGGGTTTAGAAGCTTTGTTAAAGTTGAAAGATAGGAACATTGATGTTTGTGAATATTCTGAATTGGTAATAAAACAAGTAGAAGGTGCTTACCAAACTAAGGATGTAAGGATGAGGGCATATAGGAACTTAGTGTTGGAGATGTTGGACAAGTTTCAGGCTCATACTTTTAGTATCAAAACCAGAGACCAAAACTCTATTGCAGATTCTCTTGCTGTTTCTGCCAGCTTTTTATTATTCCTATACACTCTTCTGAAAAATATGAGGTGGAGGTTCACCACAGACCAGTCATACCAATAATATCATTAATTGGCAGGTCTTTGAGGATGATCAGCAGGTGAGGAATTTCATTGAGTTAAAGGAAGAATTTCAGAGCACTCTAATGGATCAGCAAAATATGTTTATAGAATCAAAAGAGAAGTCTGAAGTCATACAATTAAAATACAACTTAATTCCAAAAGGTCTCATTCTCCTTGAGAAATTGTTTGATCAAAACGATGTATTCAAAGCCCCAAAATTACAAGATGATGAGGAAGAGGTGGAAAATTGCAATTTAGGAGATTCAGTGGTACCTAAGATGGTCAAGATTTCAAAATTTCTTTTAGCTGATATGAAGACTAAATATGTTGAGATGATGAAAAGGTTCATTGATGTCTTTGCTTGGAGCTATGTTGACTTGAAACAATATGATTCCTCAATTATACATCATACCATTCCTATTAAGGAGAATGAAAAACCTTTCAAGTAGAAGTTAAGAAGAATTAATCCTCTTATTATGCCATTGATTGAAAGGGAAGTGAAAAAACCTTTTGATGCTAAGATTATTGTTCCAATCAGATTCTCAAATTGGCTTGCTAATTTGGTCCCAGTCAGGAAAAAGAATGGAGAAATCAGGATTTGTATAGACTTCAGAAATCTGAATAAAGCTTCATTAAAAGATAATTATCCCCTTCCCAAGATGGATCTGATTCTGCAAAACATTGTTGGCTCACAAAGATGTCTACGCTTGATGGTTTCTCAGGGTACAATCAGATTCTTGTTCATCCAGATGATCAAGAAAAAACAACCTTCACAATGCCATGGGGAACATTCATGTACGCCAAGATGCCTTTTGGTCTCATAACTGCAGGAGCCAGTTTCCAGAGGGCAATGGATATTGCTTTTATTGAAGAAAAGGACAAATTAGTGGTGGTTTATCTTGATGACATCACAATTTTTTCAAAAAAGGGAAGAATATCATTTGAAGCACCTTGAAAGAGTTCTGCTGAAATGTAGAAGGTTTGGTATTTCTCTTAATCCAACCAAAAGTATTTTTTCTTTAACCTCTGGCAAACTTCTTGGTCATATTATTTCTGAAGAAGGAATTAGGATTGATCCTAATAGAGTTAATGCAATTCAAAGATTAGAGCTACCAAGAAGTAGGAAAGAGATTCAATCCTTCCTTGGAAGAGTTAACTTTGTTAGACGATTCATTCCTAACTTTGCTGAAGTGGTTAAGAGCATAACAAATATGTTGAAAAAGGGTGTGGATTTCGAGTGGATAGTTGAAGCAAAGAAATCATTTGAGGAGATCAAGAAGGCACTCACACAAGCACCAGTACTTATCAGCCCAGATTTTACCAAGGAATTCCTTATTTTTACATTTACTTCTAAGGATACAATCGTTGGAGTTCTGCTGCAAAAGGGAAGTCAAGGTACTGAACAACCTATTTCTTTCTTTAGCAAGACATTAGCAAATACTGAATTGAAATATAATATGCTAGAGAAGAAAGCCTATGCCCTGGTAAAAGCAATAAAAGATTTCATAATCTATGTCTTGCATTCTCACATTGTTGCCTACGTTCCAAATACTGTTATAAAGGATATTCTAACACAGTTTGATTTGGATGGGAAAAGGGGCAAGTGGATAGCAAAACTGTTAGAGTATGACATTGAGATTAAACCCACAAAGTTGGTAAAGGGTCAAGGCTTAGCCAATCTGCTGACACAATCAAATTTGGACTGCCTTGATATTACAGAGATCTCAGAAATTTCTGAAAAAGAAGAGGAATTGGTCTAAATAAATGAAAAATTCTTGCTTTCAGAATGGTACAAGGATGTAGCATTTGTTTTGCAGCATAATAAAGCCCCTGACTATCTTTCCAAATCCAAAGCTTAGTTTGTCAAGCTAAAATCTTTAAGATATTTTGTGTATGACCAAAATTTGTTTTGGAAAAATGCAAGAGGGATATTGTTAAATTGTCTCATTGGAGAAGAAGCTGATAAAGTAATTGATGAATTCCATAAGGGATTGTGGAGGACATCATTATTGGAAAGCTACTGCAAACAAGATCTTGAGGGTTGGCTATTTTTGGCCAACTATGTTCAGAGATATCTATAAAAAGATAGCTACATGTCATGAATGTCAAGTGTTTGAAGGAAAGAGGAAGCTTGTGCCACTGCCTTTGGTTCCTATATATATTGAAGCACCCTTCTAGTAATGGGGATTATATTTTATAGGGGAAATCCATCCTCCTTCATCAGGTCAGCATCGCTGGATTCTCACAGCCACTGATTACTTTACCAAATGGATAGAAGCGGTTCCAACAAGGCAAGCAAATGATTCAGTGATTATCTCTTTCTTAGAAAATAATATATTATCAAGATTTGCTTGTCCAATGAAGATTATAACAGGCAATGCTCAAGATTTTAAGTCCAAAAAGATGATTAATTTTTCCCATCAGTATCACATTTCTCTTGGGCACTCCAGTGCTTATTATCCACAAGGAAATGGCCTTGCTGAATCATCAAACAAAAGCCTTGTGAGGATCATCAAGAAGCTGCTGCTGGAAAATAAAAAAGCTTGGCATTTGAAATTGAAATATGCTTTGTGGGATGACCGGATTTGTACAAAGAGATCCATTGGAACATCGCCATATGAGTTAGTATACGGTGCTGAAGCCATATTTCCAACATCCCTTGGAGTGCCTGTGATGAAGCTGATTCAAGGATTAGAGGAGGAACCAAATGCTGTACAAAGAAGAATAAATCAGCTGATAACCTTGCAGGAGAAAAGAAATGAGGTGTTTGATAGTCATCAACAAAGTCAGAACAAAATCAAAAGAACATTTGATAAAAAGATCAAAGAAGTTACCTTTCAAATCCATGATAGAGTGTTGAAATGGGAAGCTAGAATTGAAGAAAAAGGTAAGCATGGTAAATTTGAAAATTTGTGGAAAGGGCCATATCAAATTTCTGCTTTTCATGGAAATAACACTTACATTCTACAAGAGATTGATGGAAAACCATATGCTGGAGGACCTGTCAATGGCAAGTTCCTAAAGCATTATTATTGATCAAAATTCTGCTAGTTTCTCATAACATTGTATATACCCGTTTTATCAGTTTTTCTTTTGTTGAAAATAATGACAAGCTGAACAGAAAGCTTAAGCCCGAGGTGAAGGCCGAAGAAGCTGGAAAAAGATGCTCGTCAAGCAAATCTATGTTTATCATAAAATGGATAAAGCACTGGACCTACGAGTTCTTAGTGTACTACAGAAGCACACTATCCCAAGTGGAGCCACTGTTATCACTTAAGAATTATAATACCAAAATGTCTCACATTAGTTTATGGTAAAAGTCAGTGCTAGTCTAAGTTTGATGTTTTTTTACCTTAGAGTCTGAGTCTTAGGAGTCTTGAGTCAAATATGCATTATCATTCATCACTGGACATTCTCATTCATCACCGGTCTCATAGCCATGTGTCAGTTTTGTTTAAAAGTTACTATGTGTCACAAAGCCCTTTAGGTGATTTCGTAGCACATGTACCATTTTGAAGTGTTTTCATAGTGCAACAGTTTTAGGTGATTTCACAGCGCGATATGTTTTAGGTGATTTCGTAGCGCATAATTCAAAATTTACACTGACTGCGCTAAAAAATCCGGGATTCATGCATTCCACAGCGAATATTTCCTAACTATCAAATCTCTCAAGTTAAGTTATAGTTGCATCATTCATTATCAGTTTTATGCACTCCACATATCATATCCAACCGTTTATCTCCATCATTGCATCCGCTAGGTACATTGATACACATGGATTGCAAGTTCCAAGAAAAGCCAGGTATGCACAGTCTTAATGATGATTGTATTCGTTGCATGAGAAATAAGTATGCAAGATTTCAATTTGAAAACATTGTTATCAAGCGAGGCAGTCATTCAAGCGAGGCAGCTATCAAGCAAGGCAGTCATTCAAGCGAGGCAGAGATTAGAGTTTGAGCAGCGCTAGCATTTCCAACCTCCATTACACTGAACATTCATGGAGGGATCGACAGAAAGGAAAGATCACAGAATAGGCAAATGTTTGAGAAACGAGCCTGAAGGTTTAGACATAACCTTGAAGAACAAAGAAGTCGAGCATGCATTCAAACAAGCCGAATGTTGGAATTTTTGCAAGAAACTCCAGGGAGGTCATGCACAAGTTACCAAGGAATTTTCCCTGAATTTCCCAGGGCTAAACTCAAAGGTTGGTATGCTGGAATTGCAGGTCTCACCAAACATGATATCCACAGTTACAGAGATTCCAAGGGGCCAAGAAAGTCGGTTCAAGAATTTCAAATTTGATATGAACCCATGCAAAGAGTTTCTAAAGCTGGAATTCATAAATTCAGACTTAAACAAGTCTGTTCCTAGAAGTTATGTGAAAGAGGCATATGCCAATCTTCTTACTTGTATACAGAAGTACCTAACCTGTGAAGGAAGATACAATAAAGTATATTCATACGATTTAAACTTCTATTGCATTTCACAGGAAAGGCATCCATTGATCTACCTTTTTACTTATCCATAGCTTAAGTAAAATGTGTGATAAGGTGCAGCTAAAGAAAGAAGCCTGTGAGACTTCATTGTTCCACCATGGCTTGGTTAAGTTGATAGTTCTGCATGAACTCCAGAGGGTAGGTAGGGACTGGCACACATTCCTATTGATGTCTGGTTTAAAGGATGAGACTGGTCTCAGCCCTCAAGCTGCAAAAGAGCTTCCAACAACAACTGGTCATTAGACAGAAACAAGATCCAAGAGGTTTTCAAAGTTGAAGGCAAGGAAACAAGTAAGAGAATCTGCCAAGCCACTAACTATTCAGGATACACCCCAGCAGTCTCTTAAAGAGAAAACTCAGGTTAAAGAAAGTGCACATGAATCAAGCACAGGTGAAGAAGTTCAAAGAAAAAGGACCAGGAGCCAGGTAGCTAAGGAAAAGGGTAAGTCAGTGACTATTGAAGAAACCCCTATTTCAAAAGGAGACTTAAATGACTTGTTGCAGGCCATTGACATTGAAGAGTCTCCACTAGTGCAAGCAGATTTGATAGAGTTAGGAAAAGATAAAGCTAAGAGAGTCAAAGCCTGAAAAAAATTAAAGTTTGATGAGAAGGTTGATCAATTTTTATTTAAGCCCAGGAGACCCATAACAAGGAAGTTTAAACAAACACAGGAAGTACTGCCAGGAGCAGATGAAACAGGGCAGGTGACATGGCCTCATGAAAGAAAAGATAAAGGCAAAACAGTTGCCATTCAAGAAGAAGATAATGTGGAAGACTTGAAAAAGAGATTGGAATTGGCCAACTTTGAAATTGCTAGACTGAAGAACGTTGCCAGGAAATTTGCAATTAAGGAGGCTTCTTTTAACCAAATGCAAGCTCGATGGGAGGACCAAACATTTCAAATTCCTGAGGTGGTTGATTTTAGTGTCCAATTCCGTAGCTGGACTATTCCTGCAATAAAGGAAGCTCAATTTATCAGAAAAGTCAATACAAACCTCAGATATGGGATCAAGGTCATGAAGAAACAAATTGAAGACTTAAAGATATAGTTAAGCCAACTGAAAGAATCTACTTAAAGAAATTTCATGTAAGGCTATGTTTCAAATTTTTGATGGTGTTGCTTGGTATAATATTTCTTGAAGAATCATACATTTCTATTTAGTTTTGAAAGGCCATTAGAGCAATTGAAATAATATTAAATAGAAAAAGTCTCAAAACAACAAAATTTTGGTTGAGCTAGTCTGAGAAAACTGTGTTTTTTGGAATAACACAACAGTTCCGTAGAGCGCTACGAAAATGCTGAAGATGATGACTAAAGCTCAGCAGTTTCATAGCACGCTACGAAACTGCTGAAGCTACACAATCTAATCTCAATCAATAGATTTTGAAATACACACAAAGATTTTGAAAATGGAGTATCTTCAAGGGATCATCTCAAGCTATCAACTTTCAACAAGGCCAAGACAGGTGGAGGAAACATGTATTCAAATCCAACTCTAAACTTTTTGTCATAAAGTGAGCACATTTACTACAGTCCAAGATATGTCAGACAGTTTGGAAAAGTTTTTTCCTTTACACATAAAAGAGGTTGACAGCACATCAAGGACGTGGCAATCTGATATATATATCGGATAATCTAAGATGAAAGGCATGGTTCTTTGGATTTGAACATTTTTGAGGCAAACCAAAGGCCGATAAATAGGGGTAGTTTCCTATGTTTCAAGGGAAATGGAGAAGATGTGACATTGAAGACTAGTATGGAGTTTTAAACATCCACTACGGCCAAACTAAAAATGGACCACATGTCAAAGAATGAGGATGATTGTAATTAAGGCTATTATTAGCATAATATGGAGTTGGAATCCTATTTGATTTAGATTTCTAGAAAGTCTAGTAGCAGTTTATTACATTTAATAGGTAGTTAAAAGTTGAATAGGTGTCATTAGAAGTAGAATTCGAGTTCCCCTCATGCTTGAGGAGGAATCTCAGCTAGGTAGAAGAGCTCTATATATAGGAGAAAGATCAATGTAATAAGGGTTGGAAATTTATATGAAAAAGCTCTGATATTTGGCCTATGTAAAGACTCTGTTTTTCTGGTAACACAGTACTGGGTTATGCTTCTCAAGAATCATATAGAATTTTATGCAAAGCCAATCCTACTGTTAATACTAGATCACATATGACTCCATAAGCCCAATGGATACCTGTTAATTTTGTTTCCACCATTTCATTTCTATTTGTTTCACAAAGAGTTAGCCATCTTGATCATAATTAAAAAACTTTAATCCCTTGAGAGAGCCCTCTCAGGCTAAGGAGGCTAAGCCTTAGCTAAAAGATTGGTTTGAAATAGTTACTTGAAATTTTCCTAGTCTGCAGCCTTCCAGGGCCTAATTTTGAGATAACAGGTTCTAGAGTGTTGGGTGGGGCATCCCCCAAGGGATGTTTTGGGGCTTACTATCCAGATTTTGGTCAAAAATTGTAACTCAAATGTAAAGACTCCAAATTTTGTGGGCGCAGAGCACGTAGCTTGTAAAAGAGTCATAGGGTTGTCAACCCTCAATTTTGTTAATGTAATGTTGGCTATAGAGATCTACCCATGGTCAGTGGACCATGGGATTGTATAAATAGAGTGAGGCTCTAAGTAGTTAAGGAATCTAATCTAATGACAAGAATAAGGATGAAGAGTTGAGTCATATCTATGGAGTAAAGTCCAGTTTTGGGTCCTAGAGTAGGAGAAGGCTCTACAGCTGAATTTGTAGAGTCGTCGTAGTCCACAGGTGAGTGCGTAGACCCCTGCAGCTAAGTGCACAAGGTGAGTCGAGTCTGTAACAACTTGAAGTATTAATAAAGAGAAATTTCATATCAATTCTGTGTATTTATTTCCTATTTTCTGCATTGAATATATTGGGTATAAATTGCACTTCTACTATTTATATGATGCGCGAAGATATATGACTGTGTTGATTAAGCGAATGTGAGATAGAATATTTGTTTTCGTGAAGTTAATTAACATATGTAAGAGGATAAGTAAGACTCCTAGTGTAATTGGGGAAATAGTGTAGGTCGTTGCCATAATAGTGTGAAATCCTCTCAGCCTTGGGTTAGGGCTGTGCGAAAGATGATTATAATAGATCACAATGGTATTGAAGGTTAGAACAGTGCATGAAGTAACCTTTGTGAAGGTAGCCACAATTGGACTAAATTGACACCATAGACATCTCAAGGGTGTAGAAACATGGTTCCAACATCCCTCCATAATGCTTCTAATGAGACTTCAGTCCACACTCTGTGGATTGATGCCGAAAGCACTAGTAGTGTAGGGATTCATTTGGCTAAATAAATCTAAACCTAGGTCAAGCCTCCTCAAGCCAACAAACGGTTTAGTTGCCGAGACCAGAATCTACATAGAGATGTCTGATGTAGTGTCACTAGAATCCAAATAAGAAGGAAATTGAAGGTTGGTTGGATAGAAGAATTCATGAGTTCACAGCATAGGAGAACATGAACCTGCAACCGTCAAAAGAAGAGTGGTTGGACTACTACCTGTACATGGAGATCCATGAAGTCTTCTTCATGTCCTTCACTACTGAGATATATGAGTGGATTGTGAAGCTAGCAGATAGCCAAGGAAGGTGGAAACTTGACGGTCCTATTGTGTGGACCCCAAAGTTAGTGTGAAGGCTTGAAGCATCAGAGGATAAGATCATGTGCACCGTTGATCATTGGCTCGATCATATTATAGGAGGATTCATTGTTGTGTTCATGGTTGACACCTTAGTTAGCTACAACAACGCAAAGCGATGCTTTCTCAAAGGACTGCAAGGTAATTACGTAAAGTCTTTGAATACTTGGATTAAAATGCTATTGTGAGAAAAGAGGGTTATGTAGTTACCATGATGTTTGGGATTATGAGAAGTGGAAAAGCTTATAGGAATGAAGGAAATAAGGGACCAAAAACTAGACCCTTGATTTCATCTCTACGAGGGGACAAGGAAGATCTCATGAAGGTCTCACTGTGAAGTGTGATCCATCTGATAAGGTAAATAATTCCGCGAATACCACCTCCACCCACACCACCACCAGCTTCACTGACATCATCTCCATCTTCACCCATACAACCTCCACCACCATCGTGATTCAATATGGCAAGCACAGTGAAGTTGCTTGTGTTCAAAGGTTTGGGAAATGAGGATCTAGACCAATTCTAGTTCATGGTAAGAGTTGTATGCGAAGTGCAAGGAGTTACAAATCTCAATATAAAGAATGTGACACTGGATAATGCCCTATAGGACTGTGCGCTAACTTGGTATATTAAGAATTCCAATGATAATCCAAATGCAGGAATCGCTGATATCCAAGTAGCACTAAATAGAGAATTTAGCAGGCCGAAGTCTAAAGCACAGTCGATCATTGGATTCAAAGAGGTCATGATGCTACTAGGTAAGATGCATTGGGAGATAGATCATAGGCTAAAATGTATGATTCGTGAAGCTAATATGAATATGACAGATGGACAACATCGTGAGTGGTTTGTATCTTTGCTAATGCCACATTTAAGAAGTGTGCTATCGCAGCAGAAGATAACGACTCAAATGGAGGCCTTAGAGATTTATATGAGGCTACATGAGACCCCAATGTAGGATCCTAACTTAGCAGTTCAGTAGATCCATGTGCAGCTGAAGAAGTTATGCCTTGAGATGCAGAGTCTGAAACAAGACAAGACATCTCAACCAAAAGTGCGCAAAGAGGTATGGTGCGTAAAATGCAAGGGTCAGGGTCATGACAAGGACCACTACCTAGTTTTCACAAATTACCTCACAGGAGGAGGACCAATGCCCTTAAGACTGTAATCACAAGTAGGACCTAGCGCAACACCTACTTTATGATGTGCAATTTTTTAATAGTAGGAAAAGATGCCACGGACAATTGTCACTTGTTACAGAAGTATACGCAAAATTCACAACAGTTGTTCTGCAACTTTTGTAGGTCAGTGGGACACGATGAATGCACATGTAGAAGCTATGAGTTAATGATGGATATAAATCCCACCTACATAGTTTAGGCTGAATCGTAGCCCCTTGAACAAAATACAAGAGTGGTACAAACAAGATTTCAAGGGTGTGAACGAGACCGAGGTGAAGGAGGACCTGGAAGAGGTTGCAGATAGTTGATATCCTACAATACCAGAGGGCCAGGACGTTATGCCCATGATTGCATGAGTCCAACACACCCATCGTGTTTATATTGCATCTTGTTTGATCATGAGATAGAAGATTGTCTTACACTGATAGCTAGGATACACAGCTAAGATACGTGACAAAGGAGTGCTACCACCTCCCCTGACTCAGAACTTATAGATGATGAGGTCTGAAACACATGAGGAAGGTTCGAATATGAACATTGTGCTCTAAAGTGGAATCATGATGGGAGATGACAAAGGAAAACAATAAAAAGATAGTACTTGGGTTCGCAAAGCTCTAGCAAAAGAAGCAGAGTTTGATTTGGAGTGCACTCGGGAAACCTTCATGGAAGCCAAGAAGAGCTTTGTTGATGCCCCGACTTCATGAAGCAAAGATAAAACGGAGTCGAAGATGGACCCATCTATGCTCACAACATTCTTGGAAACATGTATGAAGCTACTGTGGATAGTAAGGTGGTGAAAATGTTATAGAAACTTGTTAATAGATGTGTTGGGACTGTGCCAGGAGAACTGCATGTAGTCAGGATGATCAGAAAACATAAGACAAGAATGGGAGGGGAGATGAGACTAACCATGTAGATCAAAGAATATGAGATGGATCAAGTCATCTTGGATTTAGGATTGGATGTGAATGTTATGCTGAAACAGACATGGGAGCGAATGGGGCAACCTGTGTCGCAGTGTTCTCCAATTCAACTAAGGATGGTGAACTAGAAGAAAATAATATCTATTAGCACTCCAAGAAGCTCTCCTAGGTTGTAGCTCAAAGATGCCTGGAAACATATAAATCTTCAATATCATTATCTAAACTATTGGAATGGATTGGGGTTTGGATCATGTCAATGACTATTTAAACACTATTTTCACTCAAAACATGCATGAACACCCTCAGCTTGACAAGGCTTTCAACCACTAATGCGCAATAGTTTATAGATTCAATGAATAGATGGAGAAACTTGACTGTACCAGCAGATACATATAAAAACACATATGAATGGCCAGCTACAGAAATTAAATGAAGCTCACAAATCTAATTTATCAACTTAGAGATAAGATGACAGTTATCTAGCATTTGACAGAGAAGAAAACATGAATAACCTTAGAATAGAGGAAAATATAGTGATTGAAAATATAACAACAAAAGAAGCTTGTATTACTAGAATGAAGATGAGACGATGAGAGGAGCAGAGTCTCCACAGTCACCAAAAGTTGAACCTCTGATACTTCTAACCTTCAGATATTTATAGGCTTTTTATAATGCTCTTAGGCTCTCTGAGGCTCGAGGTGTCTTAATCTATCCCCTCTAGCTTCTAACTGCTTGATGCCATGATTAGACAAACATGAGTCATAGGTCTCTTTTTCTAACAACACAATAGCCAAATTCTAGTAATTTTGTCACAGTGTCAGGTAGCTTGCTTGTGCCAGCGATGCTCCATGATCACTTCTATTGGTTCAGTTGCATTGTGCTATGGCTTTTTCCCCTTCCAGTCATTTGTCTCCCAGCCTCTCTCTGCTAGAATCCATCTTCAAGTGTTAGCAATCATTGCTAAACGCTTCTAAGGATGGTGGTCCCCTGTGCTATAGCTGAAGGGGTCTTCGGGCCTTTGAAATCCTTTTGAATACCAAAAACAATTGTTTTTTGTTTTACATAGAGAAACACTGCAACACCATGCAATTCTAGCAAAACTTTGCTCATTCTGGACTTCAAAAGTCCTTAAATATGATCTATTCCTCTATTAGGTCTATCCTCATCGCTATCACAAGTTGGTTCGGCCTTGCTCCTTTGTATTTTAAAAATATGTTAAAAATCATGAAAATAACGTGAAAATTATCTCCCTCTGGACTTCAAATATTATATATTTCCCTTCACAAACCCTTTTAGGTCCGAGTATTTTCACATCAGCATTGTTTCTTTGTATTTTTTTAATAACAAAATATGTGAAAATACATTAAAAACGCCTTTCAACAGATCTCAAAATCTATGCAATAACATTTTTATAGCCCTCAGGTCCTGCTAATTGTATTGCATACATGTAATGGTATAGGCCCCACTCCATAATGTTTCTTTGATTGCGATATCACTATGTGATTAGCCGCAATCACATATTGCAATATCCTTCAACCATTGTAAGCACTTTGTTGTGGTTGCCGATTCCGATTTGCCAATCAAATCTGGACCATTGATCGGCCAGATCTGACGGCTATTATGCCTTCACTCAGTTATGCCTCTGGTACTCTGTTTTCCACTATTTTTACATGTTTTTTGCCTCTCGATAGTGTTTCTATGCCATTCTAAGGGCTCTTCTCATGCAATTGTTTTGATATTTGGAATGATTTTACAATATTTTGAAGACTTAGAGAGCATATCTAGATCCATTTGGGTCAAGACCCAATGAAATTATAGATGCGAGAGTAATATTTTTGAAGTTCGGCTTGTGGCCAAATTGGAGTAAGAGGAGGCATGGCCATCAAAGCTAAAACAGGGGGCATTTCCATTAAAAATAGAAACACTGTACCTCAGGGGCTAACACTGGCTGCTTCTGGGGATGAAAGCCTCCCTGTGAGATTTCAAGAACTGTAGACTACTGCCTTTCCAGTAACAACCAAAACAAACTTATTTCCTTGTGTTCCATTGGGCATGGAGTTTATTTGCACAGAAAACAAAAACTAAAAAAAAATGCCCTATTACAATATTAAGGCCTTAAAGCCTGATATGAAGTAAAGTTTCAAAAACCGGCCATTGAGTGGGCCATCAAAATCACCTTCGCCCCCCAAATTGTGCAAAATGAAAGTATTGTTCATCTGAACTTGAGCAATGACAAACGGTCTCATCCATAAGGAATCAAATTTACCATGGTTTCCCTTCTTTTCCTCCAATAGTTTTTTTATTATACTTACAAGGCTCTTGTTAGATGATTTTACCAGGCCATTTCCTTGAGGATAATATGAGGTAGAATGCACCAATTGAATGCCCATGGATTCACACATGTCCACCAATTCTTCTGCCCTGAAAGCTGTTGCATTATCATTGACTAGTTTGTTTTGGCAACCAAATCTAGTGAAAATATTCTCATTCAAGAACTTCATGATAACCTGATGATTAGCATTTTTAGTGGGTATGTCCTCAATCCATTTGGTGAAATAATTAGTGGCTACTAGAATGTGGATTGGTCTCACCTATGAAGTCCAAGCCCCACTACTGGAAGGGACCATTGACGTGTACTGGCTTCAAGGGCAGATATTTTAGCTATTGTCTTCCTACAAACCTTTGACATTTGTCACAAGATTTCACAAAAGAAAACACATCAGAGAACAAAGTAGGCCAATAATACCCAGCTCTCATGATCTTGTGGGCTGTGGTTTTCCAATAATGATGCCCTCCACTAATGCTATAATGGAACTAGTGCATGACTTCCATAGATTACCCTTTGTCTAGACATCTTAAGAGGATCCCTAATGGGTCTTTCCAATAGAGAAGGTTTTGATTAATGTAGAATTTGGCTGATCTGAGCTTAATGGCCCAGGCTTGACTCAAGCTAACCCCTGGAGGGACTTCTAGCTTCTACAAAAAATTAACTATGTTGGAATACCATTCATAGGTGGCTATATTTTCAACCAAAGAATGATTCTTCTCTCACTCTATTGCTGCTTCCTCTGTCCACTCACCACCTAATTTTGAACCCACACAGTTGATGTCTAACAAACTACAATTTTCCTTAGCCGTAAGCTTAGCCAAGCCTTGGCCTCTGGAAAGCTTGGTGGGCTTCACCTCTATGTTGAACTCTATGAATTTTGCAATCCATTTAGATCTCTTTCCATCAATATCTAGTTGAGTTAGGACATCTTTTACTGAGGCTGAAGGTACATATGCAACCATTTTGGAATGCAAAATGTAAATTATGAATGCCTTTAAAGATTTTATGAGAGAAGAATCTTGTTTTTCAATAAGGTCATACTTTAGTTCAACGTCGCTCAGAGTTTAGCTAAAAATGGCCATAGGGTGCTCTACACCTTCATCATTTTTTTGCAATAGAACTGTTGCAAGTGTATGATAAGAGGAAACAGAGAAGATATAAAACTCCCTGTTATAATCTGGGTTGATTAGAGTGGGAGCTTCCATGATAGCTTGTTTGATGGTTTCAAAAGATCTTCTTGCACCATCTGCCCATTTTATTTCTGATCCTTTCTTCAGCATGAAGGTGATGTGCTTCACTAACTCTATGAAGTTCGGAATAAACCTTGTGACAAAGTTAATCTTACCTAGGAAATATTGAATGTCCTTTTTTGACCTTGTGATGGACCATGTCTTAATTGCTTGAACTCTTGCTGGATCAATATTCACACCTTCAGCAGAAACAATATGTCCTAGCAGTTTGCCTTCTTCTAGAGAAGTTGTGACTTCTTTGGGTTTATAGAAATTCCAAAATGTTTGCACTTTAGAAACACCTTCTTCAAATGCTACAAATGGTCATTGTGACTAATGGAAAAGATTGTTACGTCATCAAGGTAAATATGGACAAACTTGTCCTTCTCTCCCACAAAGGCGATGTCCATGGCCCTTTGAAAAGTAGCCCCATCATTCATCAACCCAAAAGGCATCTTGGAGTACATGAAAGTGCCCGAAGGAGTAGTGAAGGCGGTTTTTTCTTGATCTTCTGGATGTACAACAATCTGATTGCAACCTGAAAATCCATCTAGGAAAGACATGAACCTAACCCCTAAAACATTTTGCAGCAAGTGTTCCATATTAGGGAGGGGTAGTTGTCCTTTTTAGATCATTTTTTCAGATTCCTAAAGTCAACACAAAGCCTGATTTCTCCATTCTTCTTTCTTACTATCACAAGGTTAGCTATCCACTTTGAATACCTTAGGGGAACTATGATCTTGGCATTCAACCACTTCTTGATTTCTTTTTGAATCAAAGGCAGTAAGAGAGGGTTGGTAGGTCTTAATTTTTGCTTAAAAGGGATGTTGTTTTTCTCTAGTGGAATATTGTGCTGAATGATGTTGGTTTCATAGGTCTTAGATCATTGTATTCCCAAGAAAAAATATCAGCAAGTTGTTTCCTCAGGGTGCAATACTCAGAACTTCGGGCAGAAGACAAGTGAGTGGACAGATTTATGTACTTTGAATGGGATGGACTCCTTACATTATGTTTATGAACAACAGACTCATTTTGTTTTTTGACAAGCTTATAAGGTACATCATTATGATCAAACAACTTCTCTAGGGGCACCAATCCTTTGAGTATATGGTTATTAGGCAGTTGAACAATGTTGTCGTGACCAATCTCATCCTTTATCTTGGATTGGTTGCATTCTTCAATGGTTTCGTTTTCTTGGTCGATGTGCATTGAGAAAATTCATCAACGCCTTATAAAAACCTATTAATTTCATCATCATCTTCAAAAACTTTCCAGTATTTAACATTTTTAGGCAGAGATGGTCTATATTTTAGCTAAACTTCATAAGTCAATTTAGGAGGCAAAGGAGGAATAAACGAGCTAGCAGACATGACAAGGGAATCAAGAAGTTGGTTCTTCATTCTCAGGATGTATGAAATGCTGAAAATATTAAAAGAGTCCTTGAACTTCCATACCTCATCTCTATAGGCTTTCAACCTTGGATGCTTTGCTTGGAAAGTTTTGTTGACCTACTAAATGATAAGGTCTGCATCTCCAAACACCTTCAGACCTTTGATGCCCATTTCTTTAACAGCTTTTAAGCCCAATATCAATGCTTTGTTCTCCACTATGTTATTTGTGACCTAAAAATTTAACTTGAAAGATAAATGAATGCATTCTTGTGTGGAGGACACAAGGACTACACGTGCCCCTGCAGCTTCCTTAGAGCAAGCTCCATCAAAGAACATGTCCCAAATTTGTGGGCCTTCTTCCTTTGTGATCTGGCAAACCATTTTCTTAAGTTGCATGGAGGCCAATTGGGATTCTTCAATCTGAAGAATACAAGCTCCAAAATCAGTGTCAATAGCATAGATGGGATGATTAGTGGGATTCCTTTCATCACTAGTTATATAAGCCAACTGAGCTTCTCTGTATAATCTCCTACTCTCACCTCCAAAAACTGGGACAATCGCATAGGATATATCATTTTCCAATGTTCCACCTAATCTCTTGATCCAACCTCTGGAGAGCAACATGCCAAACTTGGGGGATACATCTACTACCACAATATCCATCACCATGCTCTTCATGGGCAACTAAGACAAGGTGATTGCTAGGTCTTTGATTAATCCCAAACATTTCACTTTTCTAAAGTCAAAAGAAAGCAGGTCATGATAAGACTTGGTAATGTCAAGACCCAACTCATCCATGATAGCCTTGGGCATTAGATTATGGTTGGCTCTTGTGTCTAGAAAGGAGTTGTGAAGGATTTTGTCATGAATAGTCAAAGAGACATAGAATGATGGGGAGTTGTCATCACAATTTTCAATCATTGGGCTGAGAACAATGACTGGTTTGTCGTCTCACAGATTTACATAGTTAGTGGAGGCTTGGATGGCTTTAGGCTCAAGGACCTCAAGGATAGATCTCTTGAAGGACTCATTCTTCACTAGTTCAATCAGAGGTATAGGTATGCTTAGCTTCTAAATTTCTAATTCAAAACTAAAAGGAGAAGGAGACTTGTCAAGGCCTCTTACCTTGTGAGCTATAGTTTTGAGGATGATGGGATCAACTGTTGATTTTTTCTTATTTTTAGCTTCCTATATTTTAGGGACAGCAAATCTCTAAATAGGAGTTTCCTTGCCATTATTTATATTCGACCTCAGATTATATCTGTGTTGATTAGCAGTTTGCAGAATAGCTCCACCATCCCACTCTTGGATGATCTGGTCATTGAATAATGACTTTTCATAGGCAACTGAGGTCAAAAAGGACACACTACCTTTGTCTTTTAGATAATGGATCTCATCATCTTCTTCAAAATACTTTTCTTCCATGAATACATTCTGGAAGGGGGTTTTCACCCTTTGGTCTTCACTGCCATCTTTGCTTCTTTATAGAATCTGCAACTACTCATTATCTCTTCTATATGGATTTGGATTTCTAGGAGCAAAGGTATTAGGAACTCTTCCTTTCCTAGGGTGCTGCTCAACCTTTAAATTGGATATTTCAGAGGCTAATGACTCTATCATCTTGGTCATTTTATCTATCTTGGGATCTGAAGATGATGAAGACTTGCCCCTTTGTCTCCTTATATCAACATTTCCCTTGATCTTCTCTGCATCCATGATGTTTGATTCTACTTCCAAGGCTCCTACATATCAACCAAGGTAGCACATCGTCTCTCCCTCAATAGTAGACAAAAGTTAGAATCAATGCCGCTGGCATAAGTGAGTTTAGCAGAGGTAGTAGTGGGTTTTACTTCAGCTAGTATCATGTTGTACATACGGTTAAACCTCTTATTAAAATCATAAAACAACTCACCAATTTCCCTCTTTAAGTTCCCAAAATCGGTGTTGTAGTAGAGTAGATCCTTCTTATCCCCCCATTGCTTTAGGAATGCATCATCTAAAGCCTCAATATCTGCCATAGAACTTGGGGTCACTTCTATGAACCATTTCCTAGCCTCTCCATCTAGATTTTGGACAAAGAATCTCATCCATACATCATCTTCACTAATGTCTAGGTTACAACGTAGCTATAGAATGATTCAAGATGTTCCTCAGCTGAAACACCTCTAGTCCCAGTGAACTTAGGCCTATACTTCTGATATTCTCTAGTAGGCATGGCATTCAAAGGAGTGGGTAGTACTAGAGGTCCATACCTAGCAGCTATAATTCTTTCCATTTTGGTAGGTGCTTGTGGACCTGCCATAGCTGTGGTTGCTATAAGGGTACTGGAAGTCTAAATGACAGAGGTTTGAGGAGTGACTGATAAGACTAAAGGAGTATGAGGGATAGGAGGAGAGGCTTCCTTTGGTCTTACAATGAAAGGAGAACCTAAATAATAATGAGCTTTATGAATCTCTGAGATTTTTTCTTCACTGCTAGTATTATATGCTATACTCTCAACATGTATTTGTTCTATGATAGGATTTTCTTGAGGAGATATAGAATATTGTTTGTTCCTTTCTACAATGCCTTTCTTTCTTTGATAATTTTTTCAAGGTTTGGTACTAGGTCAACTTGTGGCCTCTGAGGATTTCTCCGAGTATGGCTGACAAACTAAGCTAGAACTATGAAGTGGAGTCATCAAGAGGTTCACCCTCTAATATAGTCGCTAGATATATTATTACAACCAAAAAAGTTCCCAAACATTGTCTATCATGAAGGTTGGATTTGTGTCGTCTCCTAGGAATGTTGAGCTTCAGTCTCCTCTCCTCGGCAATGGTGACAATTATGTTAGCACTCGAGGAAGCTCTCCTAGCTTGTAGCTTGGAGATGCCTGGAAAAATATAAATCTTCAATATCGTTCTTTGAACTGTTGGAATGGATTGGGGTTTGGATCAAGTCAGGTGACTGTTCAAACTCTATTTTCACTCAAAACATGCATGAACACTGTCATCTTGTCAAGGCTTTCAACCACTAATGCTCAATAGTTTATAGATTCAATGAATAGATGGAGAAACCTGACTGTACCAGTAGATACACACAAAAACACATATGAATGGCCAGCTACAGAAAGTAAATGAAGCTTATAAATCTAATTTATCAATGCAAAGATAAGATTACAGTTATCTGGCATTCGATAGAGAAGAAAACATGAATAACCCAATCAAGTGTAAGCTTAGAATAGAGGAAAAGATGGCGATTGAACATATAATAACAAAAGAAGCTTGTATTATTGGAATGAAGATGAGATGCTGAGAGGAGCAGAGTCTCCACAGTCTCCAAAATTTGAACCTCTGATACTTCTAACTTTCAGCCATTTATAGGCTTTTTACAATGCTCTTGGGCTCTCTCAAGCTCGAGGTGTCTTAATCTATCCCCTCTAGCTTCTAACTGCTTGATGGCATGATTAGAAAGACATGAACCAGAGGCCTTTTTTTCTAACAACACAGTAACCAAATTTTGGTTATTTTTCCATGCTGTCAGGTAGCTCGCTCATGCCAGCGATGGTCCATGATCACTTCTGTTGGTTCGGTTGCATCGTTATATGCCTTTTTCCCCTTTTGTCCATCTGTCTCCTAGCCTCTGTCCGCTCAAATACCTCTTCTAGCATTAGAAATCATTGTTAAACTCTTCTAAGGATGGTGGCCATCTGTACTATAATGGAAGGGGTCTTTTGGCCTTTAAAATCCTTTTGAATACCAAAAATGATTATTTTTCATTTTACACAGATAAATGCTGCAACATTGTGACCTTCTGCCAAATATCTGTTCATTTTGGACTTCAAAAGTCCTTAAATATGATCTATTCCTCTACTAGGTTCTACCTCATCGCTATCACAAGTCACTTCGGCCATGTTCCTTTGTATCTTAAAAATACGTTAAAAATCTTGAAAATAACGTGAAAATTGGCTCCCTTCGGACTTCAAATATTATATATTTCCCTTCACGAACCATTTTGGGTTTGGGTCTTATCGCATCAGCACTATTTCTTGTATTTCTTTAAATAACGAAATATCTAAAAATACATTAAAAAGCCTCAAAATCTATGCAATAATGTTTTTATAGCCATCAGGTATGGCTAATCGCATCGCACACATGTATGGGTATAGGCCCCACTCCATAATGTTTCTCTGATTACGATAGCATGATGTGATTAGTCGCAATCGCATATCGTGATAGCCCCTAGCTATTGTAAGCACTCTGATGTGGTTGCTAATTGCGATTTACCAATCAGATCTGGACCATTGATCGGCCAGATCTGATGGCTACTGTGCCTTTACTTGTGTATGCCTACGATATTCTGTTTTTCATTGTTTTTACATGTTTTTGGCCTCCCGATAGTTTTTCACTACCATTCTAAGAGCTCTTCTCATGCGATTGTTTTGATCTTTCGCATGATTTTACGAGATTTTGAAGACTTAGAGAGCATATTTGGATCCATTTGGATTAGGACCCGATGAAATTATAGATGCGAGAGTAATATTTTTTAAATCTGGCTTATGGCCGAAGCGGATCAAGAGGAGACATGGCTGTCGAAGCTAAAATAGGGGACATTTCCACTAAAAATAGTAACACTAGACCTCGGGGACTGACAATACCCATGGGACGATTGCAGGGAATAACTCTAGATATTGAGAGGGCAAGCATGCTGTCAGAATTTGAAGTGATAGAGATTGTTAATGATAGAAATCCCTATCCCATGCTCTTAGGAATTGAGTAGGCCACTAACATGAATGGGGTGATCAATCTAAAAAAGAGAAAAAAGATTTTTGAAAAGAAGTCACTATGCGTAATTGTACCCCTGGACCCTCCTGAAGGATCACGCTATACGGAGTCGGTGCACGACTATGAAAGTGATGATGATTTGGAGTGCATCTATAAGATCACAATGGAAAACCCAGATTGGGTGAATCCCACTATGGATGGGCAGATTGTATGGGAGTGTGAAAGCTCCTATACTTCATATTCGGATGAGGAAATAGAGCCATGGCAGAATCAGTTACATGAGGTAACTACACTAAGTTGTAATATGATGACAAGGTCATTGCATTGTGTATCGACAAAAGTACGAAACCTGCATAATTATGATGGTCTAAGTGTAGTAGATACCTTCTTGAATAAGTTTGAAAGAGAAGTGCCGAAAAAGAAACGATTCTAGGCCTTAGACTAGGTACTGCATGCTACGCCCATGAGATGTTGGGGTACATGTTACACAGTAATTTGTCACTGTCTTCACCCCAGGCCTTCTACTATGTCATGTGTCCAAGTAAGACATGCTCATACTGAACAAATTCTCTCTTATGTTGCCAATTGACCCACTTTTCCTAAGTTTTCTGCCTCATTGCGAGAATGGACTTAATATACCTGATGGACAACGGTCATAAATATTCTAGCCACGCTTCCAGAGTGGAAGTACATTTGTTTCCCACGACGATCTGATTTCATGCTCTGGCATGGGCTACCTACTATCTTTAGCAATGGTTTGACTCGTTGCATTACCTACTAGCGATATCAGTGCTAAAGCTTAGTTATAAACTTACGATGATCTAGATTGGGTGAATTCGTTCCAATAGTTGGCCTTCTCGATGTCTCCAGACCTGGTTGTTGGCATAGTTTGTGTCACCCTTCCTCCTCTGGTATGGCAATTCTGTCATTTGTGCTACCTTCCTTGGGGATGAGCTCTCTCTTCCACATTTTATGGAGACTCCTTCTCCTTTTTAAACACTCACCTTTGATATGATCAGCTGGTTGGTAATTCCTTGGATTGATTAGTGCCATTAGTGCTTTTGGGTTTGATAGATAGCTGGTGTGGGTGTGACAAGTGTGACATTGTTGATAGCTTGTGGAAGGTTGTGTAGTGCCCTTAACTTTGTTTTAAAACTTATGAGTGAGAGAGAGACTTTGTATGTTGGGAGATCCATATTCAAAGAGTGAATGCTTGAGAAATACAATGGTTGGACCCTCTGAGAAGGCTTGTGACGTCAAGACTTTGGTTGTAAGCTTGCTCTTATTTCATTATTAATACAATTAATGATGTTTTCCTATGTCTTGTATGTCATTTACTTGATAGCTCATGACTTCTTAACTTTGTGAGTAAATAGATCATTGTTGTTTTTTGGTTACGTGCTTTGTTGTATTTTCTTTACATTGTTTCAGGTTGATCACTCATTGAGGAGAAGAAAGTGAAAGATGGAGCAACGCAATGGAACTTCATCGACCACAAGTTTAGGTAGGCCTCCAACTATGACTGTTTAAGGAAATCTATTTTTGATCTGTCCTTGCTGTGACTAGACCCACTCTAGGGCTAGAGGGGTTGCCTCTGTCCGTAGAGGGAACACTTTCCTACATCACAAGTTGGCAACTCCAATGGGGATTTTGTCCTATGTTCTTCTCTTATTTTCTCTTGTTTTGATTTTGATTTGGTCTGTCTTGAATTTTGGGGATTATCTATTAGTCTTTTGGGTCACCTAGATCGATTTAGGAAATCCCTCTATTGTCTATTTGATTGACTGGTTTTTGTTTTGGAGCTTTTTGTTTGTTTGTCATTGTTTTTAACATCATCATCGAAAATAGTTTAACAGTCGTGTCGACGTCATGCTCACTCTTTTGTAAAAACATGTGCATCGCTGAATATAGTCGTGGGAAAGACGTGTACTTCCACGATGACGTTGCTCTGTTGCTACAGCTAATTGCTGATCAGCGCTAGTTGCTTGTGTTGTCCTCACGAAGATTCTTGTAGAATTGATTTTTTCAATTATGCCTCCTGATTTCACCAGTCCTGTTGATCCCTTGCTCTTTTTCTCTTTCTCAATAGCTTGTTTTTCACTATTTATGGTTAAGGCACTATTTCTTTGGCTTTGTTGAATGAATCTTGCAGTTTTTCCTATGTGACCTAGTTCATTCTTTCAAGTTCTTGAATCTATTGGCTTGGTTGCTAGTTTGCCCAAGGTTCATTTGAAACTTTCTCATTGGTTTGATTGAGCCTTCCCTATTGCTTGTTTCTGGTTGACTTTGAGTGACGATTATTGGACCAATCTTTGGTATTGATTCGATTTCTTTTCACTACCGAACATAGATCATGATTGTTTGGATTGACTGATTTTCCCACGCTTGCTTGTTTCTTTCTTTTAAATTTAAAACATCAAAATCAAAAGACTACATTCATTTAGTATACGAAAGTGAAAGTGAATTTGCATTTCAATGTTGCATATTGGGAAGAAAATGATAAAATCTCTCAACAATAGTATCCATGCACTGTAGGGATTGATGTTTGTATGCATTGAGTGACTGCATTTTCTTATATTGGTTTTCTTGGTTTGGGAATGATCTCTCTACCCTCCTGTAGGTAGGTGTTCATTGAAGTAAAAGGATATTTTGTTCATTCTAGTTGCATCCTAGGTTTTGTTGTATACATACGGTAAGGCCTGAAAACTAAAACATAATTCAAGATCAACTTTAAAATTAATTGAATAAACCTAACAACGCATTGGAACATAACACTTATTACTTAGAGGTCTAGGCTAGAGATGTGCTCTGACATCGTTAAACCTAGTCACTATTGCTTTCACTCAAGGCTGGGTGATTCCTCCTTCTATGACTCAATAGTGGTCTAGTACGGAATTTTTCTCCCATGTACCATCAAGTATATGTTGGGAGACCCCACTAGGTTATCATCCTATATCCTTAGGAAGCCATGTTTTCCACCTTGCAAACCATAACGCACCAAACACAGCATTTGGGAAGATTGATTGTTGTATGGAAAGTCCTTGGTTTTCATATGACTGCCAAGGTGTATATGTAGTTTTACAAGTTGTTTGGTAAACCTTTTCTTTTAAGGAGTCTGAAAAGGAATGAAAGTGACTACTCTGGAGAACTAGGCAAAATTCTGAGCACTTGTCACTTCAGGCTCATTAAATATTCGCAGGCGACTAGAGTCATCTTTTCATCCTTTCTCGACTCTTTAAAGATGAAAAGATCAAGTTTTGTTCCTGTGTCTTAAAATTTATTTGGCCACATTCACATTTACCCTATTAGAACTTGTTTGTGTTTTAGTTTGTGTAGGGTTCTTTCTCATTAGTTTTCCTAGGATTTTGAATTGAATCATCTTGGCGAAATCGCCGATCCTGTCTCCCATTCCAAGTGACCAAGGATCTCCATCCTCTGTCGCTTACGAGGTTTCGGTTGTTAGTGATACTCTCCCTATCATCTCGAGTATTCAACCGCTTAACTCTCATGCTCCAGAGGACGAGTCTTACGATATTCATCAGAACCCCATTTGGGTGCCTTCCAAAGAAGACTTTCCCATTACTCCTCCTTATTGTGTAGGTAAATCCCCTCTATGGACAAAGGCGATCCCACTAGCGTAAATGGGGTCTAGCAACAATAAAACAACACTAACATGCAAGTTCCTAATTGCAAAGTAAAGGTTGATGATGAGAGCCTACCTCGAATCCAACGCTTATATTCGTAGAAGAGTCGTCGCTTCCATTCTTTCGCTTCAGCTGGTCACAATCCTCACGATCCTCGTGAATAGACACCTGCACATGCAAAGAACAAGATAAATAGAAGCATAAAATCCAAGAAATGCAACTATGTATCAGTCAGAAAGCATTCAACTCAAACATCATAATAAAGACACATGAGTGGAACCATAATGATAGTCATCTATTACTATTTATAAACAAAATAGAATACAACCAAGTTCTAATGTCAAATCCTCCTTTCGCTGGGTGAATCAGCAACACATGCCTTGAAAAGCTTGTAAGGGATGGGAACAAGCCTCTCTCTCCTTGATTACTTGGACATGGATCTCCTCCTTAAAGATTTAGCCTCATAGGGATGACCAAGACCTCTTGCAAGATGAGCTTAGCAATTCTCAGACTTTGGGATTTAGATTTAGGAGTTTGAAAAGTAGAATTACTAACTAAGAATTACCAACTAGCTTGTCAAACGGGAAAGAACAAGCTTATATAGAGGTAGGAGGAGTAGATAAGACTATCCACTTGATTCATGGGATTATCCTTATCATTAGGAAGCTTCCATGAGAGGTGGATAACTACTTCCCTCCTTTTGAGATACGAAGCCCAACTGAACCAACTCAAACTGGAATTAGTTCATGGATAGGGTGGAAGGAACCTTCGGAAGTTTGTTTGTTAAAAACTTTACCCAACTGGGTTGGCGCTAGTGCGACTCTGAGACAGAGCGCTAGCTGGTGCGCCCTCTTTGGAGGATTTCTCCCATTGGCACGAGTGGTACACTGTGGAACAACGCCAATGGAGAAAGGGCTATATTTTTGGGTATTTTTCAAAAGGTGTCTTCAGGGAATATGGAGTACATACTTTAAGGGATACAAAGTAGGTGTTTTCAAGTTATGTCACTTCTCACAGGTCCCGGAATAGGTCCTCCAATGTATGGGAGAAGGGGTAGCAGGGATAGTGACAAAATACTGTGTAACAGATGCCCCCTAAAGCATGAAGCCCGAGAGAGAGAGGGGTGAAGTGCTTTAAAAGAACATGGTCGACTAAAAACACGGCCGCCGGAGAACCTGCATGAAGTACAACTGATAGTTCAAATACATGATGTACATGGTATGGGCGCAGCCATCCATAGCAGAGTACATAAAAATCTGGATCCCGGGTATGGACGCAGCCATCCCATGAGGATCAACGAATAGACTCAGGCATGGTCGCAGCCATCCATTGAATGAGTCATGTAGTGATTATAATAATCCACAAAATGCAACTTGGATCTCAATAGACAAAATCCAAGGTCTTTCACTCCAACTCGACCCGAACAAAGTACAATTTCAAGCATGTGAATATGGGAGTCAAAGTCGAACATGCGAGAACATCGTCTGATTACCAGTCAACGATGAAAACTGTTAACAGATGCGAGAGATACCACCAATAATGACAATGGTCCCCAAGGTACTATAGTTACAATCCATGGTGTGCGAATCAGTGAGTTGGTGTCGAACACACGTAGAATCATCCGATCGGAGGCCAATGATGAAACCTCGCGATGAACACGAAGAACCTACCATTGAGGAATGCAGGCTCCAAGGTACCTGAAGGGAGTCTCTAAGTCAACTTCCTGGATAATGAGCTGAAGTCAATAGGAAGCGACCTTGATTGAAGGTGGGCCATAATGTTTCCCACATCATCGACACGAGACAGAGAAGGATAAAATGTTTTGTGTGAAGTATCAGAGGGAGGTTGGGTATTCTACAGAGGTCAACTTCTCTTGAACATATCGACGGCACGACATCAGACTTGGCAGTATTTGACATCAAATGATCAGGGGTCATGGTGACAAGACGATGAGCAGATGAATGGTCAAACAGGATAACCCAAACCCATGGAGGCAAGTGTAAAACAAGATGAGATGTCCCCACCCAGACATAAATGCAGACAAGTGCCATGTTCAAGAGCGACATACTGCGGACACGATGATAATTTTGGTTCCTTTATTCCCCACCATTTCTGGCGAGTACCCCAGTTATTTTTGGATGACAAGCTTGACGGGGATAGCATATGCTTGGGAAGCGTCATTTCGACGGAATCCGATGTCATTTAGTTTTAATGAGTCTGACAAAGGAAGAACTCGGCGTATTTTCATGTTTAGAGAGTTTGAAAAGACAATGAAAAGGAAACTCTAGGGGTGTCCTTTTTCGTAAAGTTGTGTCTCTCGAGCCCGAAAAAGTATAAAACAATACTCGAAAGAACCGCCCGATCATTACGACCGAGGAGTACTTTTCATAAATAGTGATTTCGATCTGAAAAATTAAAAAAGAAATCGAAACCATGTCGCTTCGTGACTGTTAACGAACCGGAAACAATAAGGGTCCGACAATCTTTTCATCTTTACACGGTCGGAAAAGAGTTTAAAGACGACTGCCTCTTATTTACGTTTAACGAGTCAAGAGGAATAACTCGACAATCTTTTCATCTTTAAATGGTTAGAAAAGAGTTGAAATCAGACCTCCACTTTTATTCTCTTTAATGAGTCAAAAAGGAAAAAATAATCGGCAATCTTTTCATATTTTACGAGTTAGAAAAGAGCTTAAAGGTGACTCGGATATGGGTTCATTTTTACACAAGCTTGAACCATGGAGAACTCTTCTTGGATTCATTTTCATGTTTACACAAGCTTGAAATGAAAAACTATGCTTGTTATAAGCTCGCATGCCCCCAGCATAATGACGCAAAATGGGGTACATGGCCCCCAAGCTTCATTGCATTCAACAAAGTGGATGGAATGAAGGTTCACTCTCGAGATCTTGGAATGACTCGATTTGTATTTTACGAGATCTTAATCAAAAGACTCGATTTGGAAAGGGAGGTGTTTCATTTTTTAATGAGGTTGACATAGGGAAAGAACTATCCTCATAACCCTTGTTTCATTTTTTAACGAGCTTGACACAAGATCAGGAACTATGCTCCACCAGACCCGGTTTCATTTTTTAAGGAGCTTGACATAGGAAAGTGAAATATGCTCCGAATGAACTTCATCATACTGAACAAGAATTCGTTTCTTCCAAGAGTGTCACTCCTGGTGGAAGGATCACATCTTGGAAGTCAGGACCCAATGCCCCTAGGACACTATGCACGACGGCAGCATCACTGGATACAGGCACAGGATAAGTAGCCACGTAGTTGACCTACGATGGGGTAGATACAACCGGTGGATAAAAACCAGGAGGGGATGACAACTGCGTAGGAGGCACCGGGGGACGAAAGAATGATAATTGATATGTAGTCACGATCCTTCCGTCGTGTGGAAAGAAAACCACACGGAAAAGGGAAGAGACAAGGGCCCCCATGGCATACACATAGTCGCAACCAAGGAGAAGACTAAAATCTAAAGCCCCTTTGGTAACTAGTACGTCTATATAGATGGTTTTGCCTCCCAAAGTAATAGGGAACTGTGGGAGGATCCCCAGCGGTTGACTGGTTCCTCCGTCAAATGCTAACAAATTCTGTGCGACCGATAAAAGCTGTGGGGAGCCCAAAGCTAGCCAAGTAGTAGAAGGCATAAGACTAACAGATGCACCCTCATCCAAGACAGTGCCAGGTACTGCCGTATCATAGGCATGTATTGTATTCTAGAAAGGCACATGGGATGGAAGGCGGAAGGTGGTCAAATGACTCCAGTCAAAGGAAACGACTGAACTACTTGGTGGGGGAATCGTATGATTTCCCCCCAGCTCTGAAGAAGGACTCTCAGGATCAACTGAGATAGGAGAGTCATTTTTAGCCTTAGGAGAATCTGACGAGATGAGAAGAACGTGAGCATGAGACTCTTCCGAAACAGAGTGATCAACAAGCGGTGAACCCAAGTTGACACTCTCTCCGACAAATGGTTGGTCCTGAACAAGCTTAGCACAGCCAGGTTCGGAAAGAGGAGGATGGACAAGAGAAGGATCAACATCAATCTCTTTGTCGACAGGGAGAGGATCTAAGGAGAGCCTCTGATAACAAATGGGGAGTTGGGGTGAAGAAGCTGTAAGAATTTCCAAAACAACGGAAGCTTTATCCATGAGCGGACAAAGCTGAAGGGGATGGTTGCCTTCACATAGCCTACAGGTGAATCGAATCTTCCCTTTCTTCTTGCCATAGCCAGTTGATAGGGTAACATCACCATGAGCTCTAGAGGGTGATGAGGGGTAGGTCGAATCGTGAGACCATACTTCTAAGATCCTAGGAATGACAGGACAATCACAAAGAAGATGGTCATCCTTGCACAATTTATAAGGAAACTTAACCTTTCGCGGAGGAGCAGAAGGTGTTCTAACTTGGGATGTACTCGGAGCAGTAACTGCACTTGTAACCTCTCGCTTAGGAGACTTCTTCTTCTTCTTCTTCTTCTTCTTAGCCACCTGGTTACTTGAATCCAGACTTTCACCAAGCGAAGTAGAAGATGAGGACGTAGAAATAGGCGAAGAAGGGGAGAGGTCCACCTTGGAATCAACATGATGTTGTTCGGGTGGAGGAACTGATTGACCAGTAGTTGAGACACTAGGAACCACAGAGGTTGAGAACAACAAAATAGGCAACCCAACAGTTAACCCAGGAAGGGACAACGTTGCCATGTAAGGAGCACCAACGTTTCCAAAAGGAGGAAAATGACCAGGATTCCCATCAGAGGGGATTCCTGGGTTGGTGAACTCTGGAAAAGTTGCCATCGAAGCTGAAAATTACACACTGGGCTGAAAAAGAGCCAAGACACATAATCAAACGGCCAACAAACAGAATCTAATTGGGCATGTGATCGCGGGTAATTTAATTTTTAGAAACAAGGACATAAATTGACCTTTTCATCTTTAAAGATTCGAGAAAAGGACAAAAAGATGACTCTAGTCGCCTTCGAATGTTTAGTGAGCCTGAAGTGACAAGTGCTTAGATGAGTTAAGTTTCGGTTTTCAGGTCCTACCGTATGTAATTTCTCAAAATCCCTAAATGCAATCTATATGCCAAAACATGTCATTCCATTCAATGAATGCTAATAAAAAGAGTTAGAGAGCTTTCATTCAAACGAAACGATCACAAACAACAAAGAGTTTCCCTAATGCAGCTAATGCAAACCAATAAACTTTTCTTTTAAAATCGCTAATCCACTAATCAAAATGAAAAGTCCTGACTTTCATTAACTGTTCTAAAGCAAAAGAGATTTCCTTTTTCAATAATGGCAAAATGCACTAAAGAGCTTTTGAGAAATAACACTAACAAATTCCAACCAATACACACACATTCAGTTCCTCAAAACACAAATCAAACATCCAAAGAATCAAAAAGGTCCCAAAGACAACAATGAGCCGTGTGATCTAGGCTCAAAGTGAGACAGAGCGAAATTCAAGTGAAGACGAAGTAAATCACCTACATAACACAACGAAATGATTCATGACTACCAAACAAGTGTAAGGGAGCAAGCAAGAGAGCCGACTGGACAACAAAAAGATTGAAACACCTTAGGAAGGCTCGATTCACAAGGCCACTAGATGCCCTAGGGCTAGAAATGCGAAATCGGTAGAAAAAAGCAAACACCCAAAGGGTAGCAAATGAAACCAGTCAAATCACACTCCAAGACACTCCAGTAATCTAATAAAGGTACTTAGGACAAAGGCAAAGCTCAAAAAGTCAAGAACCAAGCAAACTTCAAAAGTTTACAGGCCTGGCCCGATTGTCAGGCTGCAACTAGCACCTTTCAGGATTGGCGCGGGTTGTAAGTGTGAAACATGTGCCAACTGGCGCGACTGTCACACTATAAACTAGCGCCAGTCGAGTTTGCTATGGAAAAATAAAAAACACAAGAGCCAAGGCTAAACCAGCAATACCTAAGTACTCTCAAGAGGGAAAAACAACACAAGTGTCCAACCCAGAAAGCAAAACAAGCGGGAGAAACCAAGGAAACAATCAAGGAACAAGGCTAGTCCCAAGTTGTTCAGTTTGCAAACCAAACCGGAGATGGACTGAAGTAGCATTGATCTACTTCGCTAATGCAAAGCAATAGCGTTTTGAAGGCTATCTGGCCAGACTTCAGGCTCCGTCTAATAGTTCACAAATCAAACAACAAGACAAGATAAACAAACAAGGCAAAAGCCAACTCCCCAGCGGAGTCGCCAAATTGTTGTGTAGGTAAATCCCCTCTGTGGAAAAAGGTGATCCCACTAGCCTAAATGGGGTCTAGCAACAATCAAACAACGCTAACACGTAGGTTCTTAATTGCAAAGTAAAGGTCGATGATGAGAGCCTACCTCGAATCCAACGCTTATATTCATAGAAGGGTCGTCGCTTCCATTCTTTCGCTTCAGCTGGTCACAATCCTCACAATCCTCGTGAATAGACACCTGCACATGCAAAGAACAAGACAAATACAAGCATAAAATCCAAGAAATGCAACTATGTATCAGTCAGAAAGGATACAAATCAAACATCATAATAAAGACACATGAGTGGAACCATAATGATAGTCGTCTATTATTATTTATAAACAAAAGAGAATACAACCAAGTTCTGACATCAAATCCTCCTTTGGCTGGGTAAATCAGCAACACATGCCTTCTAAAGCTTCTAAGGGATGGGAACAAGCCTCTCTCTCCTTGATTACTTGGACATGGATCTCCTCCTTAAATATTTAGCCTCATAGGGATGAACAAGACCTGTTTCAAGATGAGCTTAGCAATTCTCAGACTTTGGGATTTAGATTTGGGAGCTTGAAAAGTAGAATTACTAACTAAGAATTACCAACTAGCTTGTCAAAGGGGAAAGAACAAGCTTATATAGAGGTAGGAGGAGTAGATAAGACCATCCACTTGATTCATGGGATTATCCTTATCATTAGGAAGCTCCCATGAGAGGTGGAGAACTACTTCCCTCATTGGGAGATACGAAGCCCAACTGAACCAACTCAAACTAGAATTAGTTCATGGATAGGGTGGAAGGAACCTTCAGAAGTTTGTTTGTTAAAAACTTTACCCAACTGGGTTGGCGCTAGTGCGACTCTAAGACAGAGCGCCAGCTGGCACGCCCTCTTTGGAGGATTTCTCCCATTGGCACGAGTGGTACACTGTGGAACAGTGCCAATGGAGAAAGGACTATATTTTTGGGTATTTTGCAGAAGGTGTCTTCAGGGCATATGGAGTACATACTTTAAGGGATACAAAGCAGGTGTTTTCAAGTTATGTCACTTCTCACAGGTCCCAAAATAGGTCCTCCAATGTATGGGAGAAGGGGTAACAGGGACGGTGACAAAATACTGTGTATCACTCCTAGTGTTTCGGTCCCGATGTCTTCCTCCGACATGGATGAGACGACTCCCGTCTCCGGTGAAGAATCCTTTGTGACAGAAAGTGAAATACCTATGCCTACAGAAACTTCACCTTTCTGTGTTACTTCCCTTGGTGTCACGTTTCCTTTAAGATATAATTCTTTTGCGGACATCATCGGTTCTAGATCTCCCCTTTCGATTTCCATATGGTCTCGTACTATCCCTCCAACTTCAGAGCCTTTACACCCCAGATTCACAATTTGTCCATTACATTTGTTCCGACCATGCCAACCGTTTGTGTGGCTTCTTCAACCCCTATGGTCAATGCTGCCACTGCATCTTCAATGGTGACTACTATTGCCGGGCCTTCTACTGGTCCTACCAATAGTGGCCCAATGGCAGGAGTTGTTAATCCTACACTAAGTGCCCCACCTTCTTCTGGTTCCATTCCAATAGGGGGGGCATGTGATCAATATATACAATCTCTTTGGAATCTGGATCCTCAAAATCCATTTCATTATTATGATTCTTGCGGAGCTCATATCTATTACCCCGGATCTATGCCATCTCAACCCGCGGTTGAGGTCACGGTTCCGTTGTCTCTTGCTTGGGGTACCACCACTTATCATGGTGGCCAAGAACCGCCCACAAATTTTCAAGGGCCACCCTATCAAGGTCATCCATCTTATGGACAACCTTATCCAAGGCAAGCTGGAGGCCCACAAGGACAACCCTTCTAGGGACAATCTTTAGCCTTTGGTGGTTCCTCTTTTACCTATTTCAGGCAACCTTTTGGTAATTCGGGACAACCTTACATATAACAAGGCTAGCCCGGTGCCCACCAAGGCTACCCTTCTAGACAAGTTGGTTAGCCTTATGTTCAGCAAGGCCAACCCATTGCCTAGCCTAATCAACCATCTGGACAAATTGGTCAGCCTCAAAACCAACCAGGCCAACCAACTATCTAGTCTGCTCAACCATCCGGTCCATCAGGACAACCCTCAGTTGTGCAAGGACAACCTAGTACCCAGCAAGCTCAACCTTCTAGGCAAATGGGTCAACCTCAATCTCAACTAGGTCAACCTCCTAGCTAGATGGCTCAGACCCACTTCTCTCAAGGACATCCGTTTGGACCTACTCAACCAGGCACTCAAATGATTGTTGCTTGTCAAGCTCCACCTATTTTTCAGCCCCAGTCTGGGCTCCAGACCCAATCTGGTCCTCAAATTCAAGTTGGATCTCAATCTCAACCTGCTTATCAAATGCATCTTGGCTCCCAAGCTGAATATGGAGCCCAACCACCTTATGGTTTTCAAGAATCCCAAGGGCAAGTCCAATTTTCCCCATATCAAAATTATCAACAACTGTAGGTAAATCCTTACCAGAATTTCTAGCAACCATATGTTGCTCCTGTAGGCCAAGTTGGTAATCAATGGAATGCTAGGGGAAAAATCCAGGGTCAATCGTCCAGTTATGGTTATAACCCTTGTGGACAAAATTCCTATGGACAAAGCTCTTATGGGCCAAATCCATCGAACAAAACCAATGGGGACAACAAGTAGCTAGGTGGAACTCTAGTGCTACCTCCTACCCATGACCTCAAATGTCCTTGAACCCTCAATTACCCTTTTTAGTGGCGTTGGAATTATTGGATGTGTCCAAACTGACAAATGATCCCATTCTTGATAATCCGTATTGGCCGCTGGTTCCAACTAAAATCCCAAGTGATTGTCCCAAGTTTGATGGTAAAGCTGGAGAAGATCCCCAAGCTCATGTCATGACTTATCATCTATGGCGCTCGTCAAATTCATGGCTTGATGATTCAATCCAGCTCCATCTTTTTCAATGGACTCTCACTGGCTCTGCTGCTAAATGATATATTGAGTTAGCTCGTAGATCTTTTCAAGACTTTAACTCGCTAGCTATGGCATTTTTTACTCATTTTTAGTTACCAATTTGATATGAAACGTGCACACATCTCTTGACATCCTTAAAACAGACCACAACCACACATATCTCTGATCATATTCATGAATGGAGATGACATCACCATTTGATTAAGTTTTGGATTCCCGATCATCTTTTGGACGACTGGTTCACAACTTCATTTGTCGGTCTGATAGCTCGGGACATCGCTATGGGGGCATGTGTAACTGAAGAGCAAGCTATTGCATGTGCTCAGTACCTTGACTTGGTTGACTCCCAGTTTGGTATGCTATATGATTATTTCCATAATTCTCCAAGACCCGGAACTTCCAAAGCCTCGCCAACACCATCTATTGACGGCGTCATCGGTTCTATCAATGCACCCTCTAAGAAATCTTCCGCGAACCCTGGGAAGCAAAATTCGATCACTTTGAATGAAACCACTTCTCAGGCTATATCCAATTCTAGCAACACTTCTGAGGCTAACTTCGTACAGTCCACAATGGTAGACAAAGCCTCGAAAGGGAAAAAGAAGGGAAAAGGAAAGAATAAGGCTGATCAACTGAAGCAGGATTCCCCTAAACCTCCAGCTGAGGAAGGTGCCATACACAAGCCTAAGTATCCTTGGCTTATCTGTGACAAGGATCACTATACCAAAGACTACCCTAGGTGATCTGGAGTCAGTCATTTGTTGAAAGACGCCCCCAAGGCTCCTGTCATACTCAAAGAGCCTTTTCCCTCGCAGCAAACTCAAATGGTGGCTGATCCATCTCAATCCTCGTCTTCGTTTGGTTCTCAGGTATTTATGGCTGGGATGATTCCCATCCACATTAGTACTTGGGCAAAAGATTAGCCATCACCTGCCAAGAAGGAAACTGAGGTCCCCTCTAGTGCTCCTCCATCTAGTTCTGGTCCCCATCATATTGAGTGACCTAGCACTGATGCAGTCATCCGACCTCCTCCTAAAGGTGTACTCCAGAAATATTCGTAAAACCCTAATGCTCGTGTTGCTCAACACTATAGCATCATTGAGGACTTATCCCAGGCTCTGTCAGCCATGTTCACATTAGAAGTTCTCCAGAGCTGCCCCCCTCAGAGGAAGTCTTTGCTATCGGCCATTGGTGGCATTGACTCGACTAATTCTGATTTGATCACTTTTGACCTAGATAGTCATATACTGAGACTGCCTCACCAAATTTCCTTCCTTATTTAGGTCATCATCAATACTAAAATGATTCATCATATCATCATTGATGAAGGCGCTTCTACTTGCATAATCTCTGTTGCTTGTTAGAAGGCTATTGGTTCTCCAACTTTGAGCTAGTCTCCTATGACCTTGGAAGCCTTTGATGGGAGATAGTCTCGTCCTTATGGTATATTCCAATGCTTGCCTATTACTCTAGAAGGGAAGACAGTCAAAGTGGAGGTCGAAGTTGTCGATGCAAATTTAACTTACAACCTCCTTTTAGGACGTAGCTAGACATATGCCATGCGAGTCGTGGCTTCATCTCTATTCCATGTCATTCATTTTCCTCATCAGGGGAAGATCGTCAGAGTAGACCAGTTTTCCTTCTTCGCCTCCTCCTCTCATGGAAACGTGCATTTCGTAGAGCATACCTTTGTTCCATGTGAGAGTCTGGGTACTAGACTCTTTACATCGCTCCCATTAATATGATTTTTGTTCGCTTTGACCCATGGGTCCTTCCTCCTACTGATCAGATGGAGTCTTGGGGTGATGAGATGCCATTGAGTCCTCTCAAGCTCAACTACATCGAAATTGTTTCTGCATCGGCTCCATTCTCTGAATCTACTCCTTCGAGCAAAGCTCTCGACTTGTACGTTCAGTCCCCTTGGCTTGGAGATGGCACTTCTTCAGACTCTTTACAAGAATTTTTTCCTTCTGATGAAGCGATTGTTGAGACCATGTCTTTTGAGGAACCTCCTTAGTTGGATCATCACCATCGTTCCTCGTTTCTCCCTACCCATCGAGAAATTCTTACTTATCTCAAGCGGTTTGCTTCTTGTCTCCCCTCCCAACCTGTTCAGACACCTATCCAGATCCATCAAGTGTCTTCTGAAGGGAATATGGGGAACATTACACAAACTCAGCCAATCGACATCTCTGTTAAACTAGGGATTGCTAAGCACATCCATGTTGGAGTTACCTGTACTCCGAAGGAGATTCAACTTTATACTGGTCTTTTTCATGAATTTCGTGATGTGTTTGCTTGGTCTTATGAAGAGATACTTGGCATCAATCCTAACATCATGGTGCATGATATACCTACCTATCTGGGTGCTAAACCTGTTAAAAAACATCTACACCCCATGCACCCCCGAAAGGCTACAGCTATTAAAGTGGAAGTTGAAAATCTTCTTAAGGCTGGTTTTATTTACCCCATCCCATTCACAGATTGGGTCTCTAATATTGTTCCTGTGACTAAAAAACAAGGCATTATTAGGGTATGTGTTGACTATCATGATATTAAATGGGCCTATCCCAAAGATAACTACCCTACACCTTTCATTGACCAACTTATTGATGAGTGTGCCGGGAGTGAAATATACTCATTCATGGATGTATTTTCTGGTTATAACAAGATTAATATTTCACCTACAGATCAACACAAGACTGCCTTTATCTATTTGTGGGGTACTTTCACTTATAAAAAGATCCCCTTTGGTTTAAAAAATGCAAGTGCCACCTTGCAACGTGCAATGTCTTACACGTTTCATGATATTCGACACATTGTGCAACCTTACATGGATGACCTTCTAGCTCATTTAGTGAAATGCCAAGACCATCTAACCCACCTTCGCGAAATTTTTCTCCATTGTAGACACTATCGTATCCGGCTTAATCTGCATAAGTGTGTCTTCTATGTTGAGTCTGTCTTCTGTGTTGAGTCTGGCAGACTTCTTGGGTTCATCATCTCTCGAGAGCGTATCTATCTAGATCCCTTTAAAGTCGAAGCCATCCTGAATCTTCCTCCCCCTGCTTCTTTGCAGCAATTGTAGAGTTTTTAGGGTAAAGAAATTTTTTTACGGTGATTCATTCTGAATTACACCGAAGTGGCCAAAAGCTATATTCGGTTATTAAAACGTGACACCCCTTTTCTTTGGGATACCGCTGCACAAGAGTCATTCGAGAACCTCAAGGCCCTTCTTGTTTTTGCTCCTTTGTTACATCCCCCTAATTATCATTGAGACTATACTCTTTATTTAGTTGCTGTTGATACCACCATCGGCATGGTTCTAGTTCAAGACGATGATGGTGGTACTGAGCATGTCATTTATTGTCTCAGCCATAATCTACTTGATACGAAAACTTGCTATGCCTATGTCGAGAAGTCGGCATTGGCCGTCATTTGTGCCATCCAACATTTCCACCATTACATATTTTTGCGCACCATGACGATGATTTCTAATTGAAACCTAACATACATTTTGTCACGTCAGTCACTGAGGGGAAAATACTAAAAGTGGATTGTCATCCTTCAAGAGTTCGACTTGGATTTTTACCACTGCCAAGTCCAAGAATTCCCTCGTCTTCGCTGAGTTACTTTGCTCTCTGCCATCTGTTACTGGGCCCTCTCGATTAGAGGACCATATTGCGGTTGAAAATCTGTTCTTGATTAATACCCTCGATCCTTGGTACAGGGATGTTATTTAGATTTCCTCCTTCCATTCTAATTTGTCCTAGGATGCTCGGCGACAGATTAGCCATCATTCTCAACCTTATCACATTATTGGGGACACCCTATACTGTCTCGGCGCCAACTCTGTTCTCCACTGATGTTTAACATTCGAGGAAGTCGAACGAGTTCTAAATGACTGCCATTCTGGCACCTGTGGTGGTCACATGTCTGAGTATGCTACTACTCAGAAGATTCTCCGTGCTGGTTATTTTTGGCCCTCTATCTTCAAGGATTGCATTCTTGTCATCCGCTCTTGTCATGAGTGCCAAATCTACCAACGGAAGACGCACACGCCTCCTTCTCCATTGCACCCTATCGTTACCGTCGGCCCTTTTGCCAAATGGAGCATTGATTATATGACCTGTAACCCTCACTCAGCTAGGGGGCATGGGTATATCATCATTGCCATTGATTATTTCACAAAATGGGCTAAGGTGATTTCTACACTATCTAAGGACGGTCACACAGTGGCGCAATTTTTATTCAATCATGTTATTTCATGATTTGGATTCCCTCAGGTTATCGTCATTGATCACGGCAAACACTTTTGTAATCATATGATGACTGAGTTAACAACCCAGCTGGGGTTTCCGTATGATAGCTTGACGCCATACTATCCTTAGGCCAATGGCCAAGTCAAAGTTGTCAACAAAGTTCTAGTTACAATGCCTCAACATACCATTGGCATGCACAAATCCAACTAGCATTTGATGTTGTTCTCCACCTTATGGGCCTACTGAACTTCAGTGAAGAATGCTACTGGGTTCACACCGTTCCAATTAGTTTATGGTCTTGAGGCTACCCTTCCGATTGAGTGTGAGATCCCTTCTCTAAAATTAGCCGTTGAATTACTCCCCAACACTACTCCGGTAGAAGAATGTCTTCTTTATCTAGAGTGACTAGACGAGACCCATCGACTAGCCTCTCTAGCCATTAAAGCACAGAAGAAGAGAGTGAAAACTCACTTCAATCATACTGTCCATCCTTGTTCTTTCATTGAAGGAGATTTAGTCCTGCTTTATGATCAAGAAAATGATAAGTTGGGGGCAGGCAAATTCAAGCCTATGTGGCATGGGTGCTATTTTGTAAAGCAAGTTTTGTAAAAAGGGGCCTATGAGCTAATTGATTATGATGGGAACCCTCTCGATAAGCTCCGAAATGGGCTTTATCTGAAAAATATTATGCATGAACCCCATGCATTTTGATTTGTACATACGTGTGTTTTCAACAAGTGTGTTGTGTGTGTATTTTCATGTGTGACTTGGTGTGTAGGCATAATTGCCACTTATTGTGTCTTTTTTCTTCTTATGCAGATGTCTGGTAGACCTTACGTTGGTTTCACTGATGGTACCTGCCGCAATACTCGCAACCTTTCTTCTACGGCATGGGTGATCTACGATCCTCACGGTGAGTTGGTAGACCTTCAAGGTGTTTATCTGGGTTGTACCACAAACAATGTCACTGAATATAGTGTTGTTATTGAACTACTGACTGAGGCTGTTAACCTTGGCATTCGTTCATTGGTTGTGAGTCTGGATTCTCAGCTTGTTGTCCACCAGCTTAATGGGCGTTATTCCGTCAAATATCATCGGATTTTAAGGTTGTATTTACGTGTTAAATTGTTAGAAAGGAATTTTGATTTTATTACACATCAACAGATTCCAAGAAGATTAAGCACGTTAAATGATGCACTAGCAAACCATATATTAGACAGACATTTGCATAACATGTAATCAAAATAGCATATAGAAGCATTCAAAACACAATAATGAACCATAGGATTATGTATATATATATATATATATATAGATATATATATTATATAGATATATAGAATATAGATATCTCATGTGGCACACTGAGGCACTCAAAAAATAAGTGTATATGTCCAAATAGAGTATGTGTTCTCCGTACATCCGAGACACATGTCTCTCAAAAAATCAGCAGGAAATAAAACCTAGGCATCTACTGCGGTGGGTTATGCTCCCTATAGCACACCACGGCTCATGTGACCCACCTCAACAGTCGGTACACCCTGGGAATCACCCCTACTATATGTATATGGAACTCTATGGGGACCTCCTCGATCCACATGTAATCAGGGATCTTCGTCGTCATGCCCTCAAGATTTTGGGCCACTGTCTCTACTGAACTACTAGATGGGAGAGCCAAGGCCAACTCTCTGATGCCCTGTGGATCCCTCCGTGCCTTTGGAGCTAGTCCCATACACTGGTCCCACATCTACAAATACCATAGAGTAAATCATTAGGATATATGAATGAGAAATCTAAAAAACATCATAAAAGATAAAATACAAAAGTAATGTGATCAAGCGTTTTTCTGCCATCATCCCACTGCTCACCTACAGGCAGTTGCATGTCGGGGTCTCCACGAAAGTCCATACCAGCATGTGGCCAGTCCTCAACGAAGATCGTCTAGCGATCTAGCCACTCACAGAATAGTGTCCCCCATGACACTGGTCGTTCGCCACCTCCTCGTGGCATAACATGTGCCCACCGTGTGATCCTAGTCTCCTGCGGTCTGGGCCTGTCCAAGTCCATACACTGTAACTGGAGTGCTGGCACCCACTCCAACATGAGCAGGATCAAGATAGACCCATAGCCAAATTGTTTCATCTCCGCACGACGACAGTTGGTGAGCTATCTCTTCATGTTGCTCATCACTGTTTCCACCCAGTTGAACATGGTCGGGTTGAGGCATTCAAGAACCAACCGAAGTAGGGTCTTTGTTGCCTCGTGTTGGGCTTGGGAGCTTTCCACCATCATCACCATAAATAGAACTACATGAAGAACCAAGTCTTCCACTTTCAGAATTGCCACCTTCCGCTTTTTGATTTGCATGCCCGTGGGCACACTCATGCCATCAGTGTGTCTAGTGATTCACTCCTGGTTCGTTGCCCCTCTAGAATTGGCCTCTCACTGCGATGGGACAATCCGGTCAAGAATATATCCATAGCATCGAACTCAATGTCTCTGCCCCCTGGATAATGAAATTTCCATCTATTGGATTCCAGGCACGAATTACCAGCTCTAAAAAATTGGGTTGGGCCCGAAGGTGCGAATTGAGGAAGAATTTTAGTAACCCGCATGCACGTAAAGTATTTGAGCACCTAGCATCAACGAAGGCTTCCTCATCATTGACATCGTGAGTTCATTCCTACCAAACAAATGCCATGATGTGCTGCATGACAAGAAAAATGAATTAAAACTTCTTTTATAAATTTAAATTCATAATTGACACAAAAATTCAATTTAACGTCGCCATCATGATTGTTTCTAAAACAACGGTGATGACGTTGAGGCCACAGTTAATTTTTCTCATGATCATTGTGAGAATACATCAGATTCTCACGACGATCATGAAGGTGCTAAGTGTAAATCACGCTCGGTCATCATGGACCCGAGCAACTTTCCCGTGACGACGGAGAGGCAGAAACTATTGAAAATGCAAGAAGATGATGGAGCTTAGTGAAAAGAAATCGCCTCCACTAAGTGGGCCCACTACCTATCTTTGGCGCAAAGTCTATTTTTAGACTATGCCTATTTTTAGAAATATGGATCATGGTCTATGAGTTGCAGGATGCTATTTGTGGATGATTGGTCATGTTGGTAAAAATAGATGGACTTCTATTTTTAGACATGTGGGTGGAGTCTATTTTTAGACTGCCAGTCTAAAAATAGAACAATTGAATATTATTATCCTCTTGCAGCACTTCAGTTCGAGGTACAGATGTGGCACATGCAACTGTCAGAAGGAAATACGCTTTTATTATGGGTTAGTTGAGCTATTGCATGAAGGAATTCAGTTGGAACTCAAGTGATTGAGTTTGGTGGAGTTGATTGAAGAGTTGATGGAGTTGTGTTCAGTTTGACTTAGTTGAACTAGTTGTATTTAGTCTAACTAACAAATAAACTAGTGATGAGTGGTGTGAATTAATTATTAATTAATTCACTAATTATTAACTCAAAAATCAACAAAAGAATACATCAGTTAACTCAGTGCATGGATAGTTCAGTGGAGACAAGTGTTAGAGGTGAGTGAAAGGGCAAGACAGCTGTCCGTTGTGACTATAGTTGTGCATGAGATTTGCACAATCAGTGGATTGAGATTGCCAATGAGGATTACGTAGTGCAACACAAGGGGAATACGAGTTTGGATCAGCGATTCTCATCAATATTCTCATGCAGGATTGCGCAGTGGAGGCAGGCAAGCAGCGGAGGAGATTTGGACCTGTGACTTGATTCAGATCTGAGCTAGTTTGTGTGTAACAGGTGGAGATAGTACTGAGTACTTGTGAGGAGTATTGTACTATATATTGTTACATGTTCTCAATCAATATAATATACATATAGTTGGGGGTTTTCAGCTTTATGCTTTCCCCGGGTACATACTGTGTTGATATGTGTGATTGATGCTTCAATGTGCGCATGTGAATGTTTCTTAATACTACTTAATTGATGATCAACGTAGAGGAGGTTATGTATTATGCATGTATTCTGCAATTAGTGTACAATCGGGATAATCTCTGTGAATAAGTGTCATATTATTGAAAATTTCTACATGGTATAAGAGCTGGTTGATTTGTAGAAGAGATTTCTACATGGTATTGGAGCGAAGTTGATCATCGGATCTATTATTCAGAAAGTGTTTACATTTTATTTCTTCAGGCAGAGTCTGTAATTGGGC
>APFE030108210.1:117129-132102 GCA_000404065.3 Pinus taeda
AAATTGATGATCAATGTAGAGGAGGTTATGTATTATGCATGATTCCGAAAATAGTGTATAATCAGGATAATCTCTGTGAATAAGTGTCATATTATTCAAAATTTCTACATGGTATCAGAGCTAGATGATTTGTAGAAGAATTTCTACATGGTATCACAGCTGGCTGATTTGTAGAAGAAGTTCTACATGATATCAAAGCAAGGATTGATCATCAGATCTATTATTCAGAAATTGATTACGTTTTATTTCTTCAGGCAGAGTCTGTAATAGGGCCAGGTAGCTGCTGGATTCATCATTCTTTTGGAAGGTGAGATATCCGGTGAATGCCCATATAGTCGATCTCTGTACGAGAAATACTTTGTTCTCACAAATTTTAGATCAGAAGCGGTTTAGTTTTGAGCTAGTGGAATTCAAATTTGTAACAGTGTTTTCTTGGTGTCGAAGTTGAAATGTCTTTCAACGTATTGTGATTGGAGTATGCTCTTTAAGGCAACTCAAACTATATTGCATGGAAAGATAGGATGGAAGCGGTGTTAGATGACAATGGGTTGAAGGATTTCATAGATGTTGAACTCCCGAAGACTACTAAAGCTACTCAAGTTGAGGCTTGGCAAAAGAAGACAACAAAGTGTCAAAGGATTCTGTTGGAGGGTGTGAAGGATCACATTGTGTCCAGCCTACATGGAAAGGCTTCTCCATACTTGATGTGGAAAGCATTCACAGATATATTCCAAAGCAATAGCGACCAAAGGAAGTTCGCGCTAAAGGATAAACTCAGAAACATTAAGTGTGAGAATGGAGACAATATGCCCAAGTACCTCACGAAGTTCACCCAATGCCGGGATGAGCTAGCAAGTGTGGGGGTGACTGTCGATGATGAGGACTTGGTGAGTTTGGCTCTACTTGCTCTTCCAAAGATTTGCATTCCTATCAGGACTTTGTCAATGGTCGGGAGAAATTGCCAGGATGGGAGAGACTTTGGTCTGATCTTGTGCAAGAGGATATCAAGCGGAATACCAGGGATGGATCTTCATCAAAGGCATTTGATGAAGAAAATTGCACTTCGGCTACCAAAGCAAAGAAGGGGAAGAACAAGAAAGCTTCTCATTCTGGTGCGAAAGGCAAGAAGCAGGACATGTCCAAGGTGAAGTGCTTTCACTGTCACCAGCGGACATTATGCCACAAATTGTCCGCAGAAGAAGAAAAATAAGCAAGCTGCTGGATCTGCAGTGGGAGAGGCCTTAGCCTCGCAGTTTGAGCTAGATCTTTTCACTAATTGCATGCTTGGTATCAAGTTTGATGGGATCGGTATGATTCTTGGGTAGTGGTGCATCTTTTCACATGACAGGAGATCGAGATTTGTTTTCTGATATGGATGAGAAAGATCTTGGAGTGCACATCGAGATGGGTGATGATGGTAGATACAGTGCGACTAGTATCAGTACCATTTCCTTTGAGAGGGAGTCTAGTAAACCCTTTGTATTGAAGGAAGTGATGCATGTTCCAGGATTGAAGAAGAATGTTATCTCTATGGTGATGTTAGAAAACAAGGGATATGATGTTGTTTTTAGTGAGGGAAAGGCTTTCCTGCGCAGTAAGACAACTGGAGAACCTGAAAGATAGGGGTTCAAGTCAAGAACCTTTATCAGTTGCATGTATATGGTTGCACAACAATAGCATGAAAAGGAGAAGGAGTGGTGAGCTGGGATGATGGCGAGCTGTGGCACCAGAGACTGGGCCACCTTCACCATGGAGCTTTGAAGATACTACAACAGATTTCTATTGGGCTTCCTAAAGGCACACTTGCGCAGCCAGATTAGTGAAAGGAGTGTATTTTGGGAAAATTTGTGAAAGCCACCTTTCACGAGAAGAATAGTCATGCCACGACGATCCTTGAGAGAATTCACACAGATGTGTGTGGACCTTTCTCAGTAGCTTCGATAGCAAAGCACAGTTACTATGTGATCTTTGTTGATGATTTCTCTTGAAAGTGTTGGATCTTCTTCATGCAGAAGAAGAGTGAGACATCTCAAAGTTTTGTGAGTTCAAAGCACTAGTCGAGAAGGTATTAGGGAAGAAGGTGAAGGCTCTTAGGAGCGACAATGGTGGTGAATTCATCTCTATCGAGTTCAAGGACTTCTGCAGCGTAGAAGGGATTCGAAGAGAGCTCATAGATCCCCATAACCCATAGCAAAACGGGGTTGCTGAGCAGAAGAACAGAATGATCGTGGGTGCTTCACGAGCGATGTTGCATGATCAGGGCCTACCCCTTCACTTGTGGGCAGAGGCATGCAATACTGTAGTATATATGCAGAACCATTGTCCTCACAATATACTTGGCATAAGTACACCTGAGGAGGCTTATTCTCGTAAGAGGCCTGATATTTCCCATTTGAGGATTTTTGATTCTCCTGTTTACATACATTTGATGAAGGATGTCAGGAAGAAGCTGGAGCCGATCACAGAGGTTGGGATATTTGTGGGGTACACTGATATGCCCCACAACTATTGTGTGTATTTGCCAGATAGTTGCAAGACTGTTGTGCGACGGGATATCAAATTTTAGGAGGAGAAAGCCATGAAGTGTTCACTTGAGAGGGAGCCACACTTGCAAGTAGATGAGGAGCTATTGGTTCGTAAGGATGAGCTTCAGGATGTGGATCAACCAAAAGATGAAGTTCATGGAGTGGAAGAGACCACTCATGCAGCGCCAACCATTAGAGGGCGAAAGCGCACTACAGAGGCTGAGCGACTGGCTCAAGATGTAGAGAAGATTGTAGGACCACCTATAGCACAGTGCAGATAGAGACAGTCACCTGATTGGTACACTGGATACATGGCTCTTGTGACCAAATGTGTCATGACCGAGCCATCCTCTTTCGAGGAAGCTATGGAGGATCCCGCATGGGTAGATGCCATGGTGGAAGAGTATGATTCGATTGTCAGAAACAGTGCATGGGAGTTTGTCCCAAGACCAGAGGGGAAATTAGTGGTGGGTTCAATATGGATCTACAATGTGAGGGAGCACAATGATGGACTATTTGTTTCTCACGGTAAGTATGCCTAGGAGATACTGGAGAAGTTCAACATGCATGGAGGCAAGCATGTATTGCATTATCTCAGAGGCACATCGGGATATGGATTTGGTACAGACAGGAGGATGAGGTGAAGCTATGTGGCTTCACGGATGCAAATTGGGAAGGGAGCCCAATGGATAGAAAGAGCACATCTGGAGGGATCTTCAATATTGGGTTGACAACAGTTTCTTGGTACAGCAAGAAGCAGAGATCCGTGGCACTCAGTTCAGCAGAGGCCGAGTATATGGCAGCAAGTTTGGCTGCATGCGAGGCTATGTGGATGAGGAAGATCCTGGTCGGGTTGTTCAAATCCAAGCACATCGACATCATGTACCATCATATCATATATTGCGTGCAGCGGAGAATCATGTTACTTTCATATATTCCCACGGAAGATCAGGATGCTGATATCTTGACGAAGGCGCTCACTAGGAGCAAATTTGAATACCACAGAGGAAAGATAGGGGTTGAAAATAATCCATATCTTGTTGGGAGGGAGTGTTGAAAATGCAACAAGATGATGTAGCTTAGTGAAAAGAAGTCGCCTCCACTAAGTGGGCCAGCTGGCTATTTTTGGCGCAAAGTCTATTTTTAGACTATGCCTATTTTTAGACATATGGATCATGGTCTATGAGTTGCAGGATGCTATTTGTGGATGATTGGTCATGTTGGTAAAAAGAGATGGACTTCTATTTTTAGACATATGGGCGGAGTCTATTTTTAGACTGCCAGTCTAAAAATAGAACAGTCAAATATTATTAGCTCTTAATAATATTTGGACTATAAACATTATCTTATCCTCTTGTAGCACTTCAGTTCGAGCTACGGATGTGGCACATGCAACTGTGAGAAGGAAATATGATTTTATTATGGGTTAGTTGAGCTATTGCATGAAGGACTTCAGTTAGAACTCAATTGATTGAGTTTGGTGGAGTTGATTGAGGAGTTGATGGAGTTGTGTTCAATTTGACTTAGTTGAACTAGTTGTATTTAGTCTAACTAACAAATATAGTAGTGATGAGTGGTGTGAATTAATTATTAATTAATTCACTAATTATTAACTCATAAATCAACTAAAGAATACATCAGTTAACTCAGTGCATGGACAGTTCAATGGAGACAAGTGTTAGAGGTGAGTGAAAGGGCAAGACAACTGTCAGTTGTGACTATAGTTGTGCATGAGATTTGCACAATCAGTGGATTGAGATTACCAATGAGGATTGCATAGTGAAACACAAGGGAAATATGAGTTTGGATCAGCCATTCTTATCAGTATTCTCATGCAGGATTGCGCAGTGGAGGTAGGCAAGCAACAAAGGAGATTTGGACCTGTGACTTGATTCAGATCTGAGCTAGTTTGTGTGTAACAGGTGGAGATAGTACTGAGTACTTGTGAGGAGTATTGCACTATGTATTGTTACATGTTCTCAATCAATATAATATACAGATAGTTGGGGGTTTTCTGCTTTATGCTTTCCCCGGTACATACTGTGTTGATATGTGTGATTGATGTTTCAATGTGCGCATGTGCGATTGATGTTTTAATTCCGTAAATTGATGATCAATGTAGAGGAGGTTATGTATTATGCATGATTCAGAAAATAGTGTATAATTAGGATAATCTCTGTGAATAAGTGTCAGATTATTCAAAATTTCTACAGACACGGATTTAAAAATCCATCTAAATCCACCTACCTAACACTAAATTGCATAAAAAACTACTAAAATCAAGTGCAGGGATAAATGTACTTACTTGGTGGAGGTTTCAAGATGAACAGGGGACAGATGAGGCCAAAATCAACTAGAGAACTTTGCTCAGGTTGGTGTTCCAAACACTCCAAGGTGAAATGAACAGTGAAAATGGTAAAAAACAAATGAATTACCCCCATTTTTTATAGTATTTCTTTGAAACATTAAAAAAATTTACTTTAGAATGTGGGTTTTTTCATTTTTATTGAATGGTTAATTGGAGTTTTTGGTTTTTAACTTTGTTTCCGCATATATTAATCATTTATGTCAAATTGGTTTTACGTTTGATGTGTTTTGTGCAGAACTACAGGTAGTGGAGTTATGTCGTACTTCATGTGCACTTGATCCGTAAAAGTCTTCTTTAATGCTCTTTTCTGACCTAAAAGATGAAAAGATAGCCAAGTTGTCCCTTTCGACTCGTTAAATGAAATGAGAGGTGGTCTACTCTAAGCTCTTTTCTGATCCTATAAACATGAAAATATTGTCGAGCTTTTGTTGTTCTGGGCACACTATTGGTTACAAAACAACGTGTTTCGATCGCTTTTGTACTTTTTCAAGTCAAGGTCGTTAACCACGAAAAGTACTCCTTGATCGTAATGGTCAAGCGGTTCTTTCGAGTATTGTTCTATACTTTTTCAGACTCGAGAGACACAAATCTACGAAAAAGGACCCCCCTAGAGTTTTATTTTCCGTGTCTTTTTCAAACTCCCTAAACATGAAAAAGACTCCGAGTTTTACCTATGTCGGACTCATTAAACCCTGATGACATTGGACTCATCACCATGACGAGACTCGAGCTTCTTCTCCCTAGGGCTCGTTAAACAATTACTAGGTTGGATTCGGCCAAAGGTTGAACTTATATTACAAGCACATGCTATCCCCTTTAAGCTTGTTTTCAAAAATAGTTGGGGTACTCGCTAGTAATGGCGGGGAAAAATTTGGAAATCATCATTGATTATCTATGGAAGCTAATCACTCTTAAACATTGACACTTTTGCTTCTTGTCGGGTTGGGATATCCATACATCGTCATTTGGCCTTCTGCAAGTTTGGGTTGCCATTTAGCCTCACTCCATCTGATCTATGCTGTCTCCGTCAAGCTTCCGATCCCTTGGTGCCTGAATGGTGCCACCCTCCAGAGTCGTGTCACTGACATGTTCAAGAGTATAATCCTTCTGTAGTTTACATCCTTACCCCCTCCTCTAATACTCTATTTCACCATATACCACTTGTTCCTTATCTCGTGTCATTGATGGGGGAAACATTATGCCCCTCCTACGATGCATCGTCTCTTGTCGACGTCAGCTCATTATCCAAGAGACTGATCTAGAGATCCCCATTGGTACCTTGGAGCTTGCATGACTCAATGGCAAGCTCTTCACACCTGACAATCGATTTTCAACATTGGTCATTTATTGGGTGATTTTGTGAGTGTTCGACTTCAACCCATTTTTCACACTTTGTGGATTGTACTAGACAGTACCTTGAGAACCATTGGCATTATTGGTGGTTTCTCTTGCACTTGTTAATAGTTTTCATCATCGACTGGTAATGAAGTGACTTTCTATCATGCTTAACCTTAGCACATCTATTCGCATGCTAGAATTTGTACTATGATCAGTTGGGTTTCAAGACCCCAAAATTAGATTACACGTGTTTGGGTTGCGTGGATTGGTTTGTGATTGCATGACTCATTGATGGATGGCTACGACCATACCTTTATCATTCTGGTCTTATTAGCTGGGTGGCTGTGTCCATACCACAGACATAGTTCGTATGTCTTTTGTATGGCTACGCCCATGCCTAGACTACATGTATTCCACTATCAGAGATATCAGTTGTACTTGCACCTGTAGGTTCTTCCAGATGGTGTTCCAGCTCAGTCAGTTTCATAAAGCATTTCACCCCTCCCACTCTTTCGGGCTTCATACTTTAGGGGGCATCTGTTACACAGTAATTTTTCACTGCCTTCACTCCAGTCCTTCTACTATGTCATGTGTCCAAGTAAGACATGCTCATACTAAACAAATGCTCTCTTATGTTGCCAATTGACCCACTTTTCCTAAGTTTTCTACCTCATCATGAGAATGGACTTAATATATGCGATGGACAGCGGTCGTAAATAGTCAAGCTATGCTTCTAGTGTAGAAGTACATTTGTTTCCCGTGACAGTTAGATTTCATGTTCCGGCGCGAGGCTACCTGCTATCTTTAGCGACAGTCTGATTGGTTGCATTACCTACTAGTGATGTCAGCACTAAAGCTTAGTTATAAACTTGCAATGATCTAGATTGGGCAAATTCGTTCCAATAGTTGGCCTTCTGGATGTCTCCAGACTTGGTTGTTGGCATAGTTTTCAACACCCTTCCTCCTCTGGTATGGTAGTTCCATCATTTGTGCTACCTTCCTTGGGGATGAGCTCTCTCTTCCACATTTTATGGCGACTCCTTCTCCTATTTAAACACTCACCTTTGATATGATCAACTGATTGGTAATTCTTTGGATTGAGCAGTGTTGTTAGTGCTTTTGGGTTTGATAGATAGTTGGTGTGGGTGTGACAAGTGTGAGATTGTTGATAGCTTGTGGAAGGTTGTGTAGTACCCTTAACTTTGTGTTAAAACTTATGAGTGAGAGAGAGACTTTGTATGTTGGGAGATCCATATTCAAAGAGTGAATGCTTGAGAAATACACTGGTTGGACCCTCTGAGAAGGCTTGTGACGTCAAGACTTTGGTTGTAAGCTTGCTCTTATTTCATTATTAATACAATCAATGATGTTTTCCTTTGTCTTGTATGTAATTTACTTGATAGCTCATGACTTCTTGACTTTGTGAGTAAATAGATCATTGTTGTTTTCCGGTTATGTGCTTTGTTGTATTTCCTTTACATTGTTTCAGGTTGATCACTCATTGAGGTGAAGGAAGCAAAAGTAGGAGCAATGCAAAGGAAATTCATCAACCACCAGTTGAGGTAGGCCTCCAACTATGATTGTTTAAGGAAATCTATTATTGATCTGTCCTTGTTGTGACTATACCCACTCTAGGGCTAGAGGGGTTTCCTTTGTCCACAGAGGGAACACTTTCCTGCATCACAGTACTCACAAAGGAAGCTTTGATGACTGACGTGAATGTAGGAGAATGATGCGCACACAATTTGAAAAGCCTAGGGTGTGATTGATAGATGAGTACAATGGACAGGATGATCTGTGTGCGCATCTAGCCAGGTGGGCACAGGCATCTGGAAAACAACCTACGCAGATGCACATGAACTCCACACTAGAATGTATGGTCAATAAGCATGTGTTGGGGGGACAAATTTGTAGATGGCTCTTAATGTTGGGAAGACATTATGTAGGAAGAGCAATCGAGCAAAAGATTCCACATGTAGAAGTGTTCACCAAGGTGTGCAACGTGCTGAACAAAGTATGCAACATGTAGGGAAGTGATTGGGACCTACGCGTACCCACAGTATTATGGGCTTATAGGACGACATGCAAGAAACTGATGGGACAAACACCTTTTAGGCTTCTCTATGGAGTGGAAGCTATAATGCCTATGGAATAAATCATGCCTAGTCTACACATAACAGTGCTCATAGGTATGATGGATTGTAGAGCCCTGGAGGAGAGGCTCGCATAGTTGGAGGAGCTCAAGGAAGAATGATTTTTAGATGGCTTCCACCAGCAATTCTAAAAGTAGTGGGAAAATTCCTCTCATTATTGACATATTAATTTGTGCACCTTTAAGGTGAATTATTTGGTGGTTTTATATGATATTAACTTTGATAAATTCCCAGGGAAGCTTAGAATGCATTGGCTGGGACCATATGTTATTAAGGAGATGACAGACAGTGGCATAGTGCAGTTGGTAAAGTTAAATGGAGAACTCTTCCCAAGAAATGTCAATGACAGTCATTTGAAGACATAAACAAGGCACTCGACCATCTGACTAGCTGACAAAAGCATAGTCTTAACACTCCAGGAAGCTGAAAGGAGGCGCGGGACTATAAACTACTCTACCTGGGAGCTGCGTGATGTCATAATTACACATAGTAGCAAAGTCTCACAGGGTCTGCAATAGTGCAAGGGTAGCTCTACTTCCACATGGGTTAGATGGAAAGTGACAGTTACAATTAATATTCACGATGTGATGTTTGGTTTGAGACCAAATGGAGCGAGCGATAGGAATTTAAGGCAAAATTTATGGGCTAGATTCTTGAAAATATATTTCCAATCAAGCATTAATGGATTGAATGTGGGGTGAATGGTCAAATTCAAATTCCAAAGGCACTATAAATTACAAAGGGTTTTCCAGCAAATAAAACTTGGCAATTTGAGGACTGAGTTGTTGCATGCACATACATTCATGAGCCCAAACTTGTTCGATCTTCTGAAGGAAAATTCGTTGCTTGAGCAATTAGTTGAGATGTTGAGATACTTGTGGAATCTCACTATGGGAGAACCTAAAAAAGCCATGGATACACGAGTAATGACCGTTGAGGAAGCCACATAGGCCATTATTGAAGTGGAAGCCCCAAAAAGTGTGGGGATAGTTCCAAAAATCCCTAAATCACTGTGAATGTCGAGACCCAACAAAGACAAGCAATCCATTGTACCGGTGTGTGTATCACCTATAAATCAACTAAGGAATAGGCTCACCATGGAAGAAAATGAGAAGGCTATCAATTGGGAGGCCAATAAGGAGGAAGAATTTGAAGAAATCCTGGTAGAAGAGGAGGATGTAGAAATGGAGGTTGAAACCCAGGGTGTGGACCCTCTTTCTAGGCTACCCACTTATGTTCCTATACAGAAGGGTAAAGCAAAGGTGCCCAAAGATATAGATTAGAGAAAAAGCTCTCTATAGACTCTACTACTCCCTGATGAAATTATTTTGAAGGAGAGAACCTGGGGCGAGTGCATGTACCGAAATTTGAAGGCTGGGATCTCGCAGACCACAAGAAGTTCCCGCATCTCACATCCATACAACTTATTCGCTAGAAGAAAGACACACCAAATGGAATCATAGAATTGGAGCCATGTAAATGGCTAAGAGGTGTGGAGACGGTAGGACTATAAACTTGCTCTAGGTGTCGCATTACCATCATGCCATAGTGACCATTTTTGTCATCAGGCAGGTTCTCTGCTTGGTGCAAGATGGGTGCTTATGGTTGGAGGATCCCATCCCCATAATAGACCATTTGATTGACAAAATTACCTAGCTCCCTTGCAAGGGGGAGGATCCAGCGAACATCTTAGAGGGAAAGAGTAATGACTTGGCCATCAGAGAGGCCACGAAGAAGAATTTTAAGATGGAGAGAAGGAAGAGAGGGTACACCATTTCCAACATCAACAATATCGTGGTCAAATTTGTGATGCAAATATTGGTAGGAAATGTTATGTGGAAGTGTCACACGAATGAGATGCTCATGCAAGTGGTTGCACTAGCAACGCAATGTCTAGAAGGGGTCTAGTTCAACTGGGAAAACTAATTATGTAGAGAGTTCCTTGAGAATTGTCGTGAGGCACAAGAGAAGGGAAACACATTTTACTATGCGTGGCTTCTATTGTCCATAGTACTGGTGGCATTGGAATTGCCTGAAGATAGCCAATTCCCAATGATCACACATGACCTTTCGGAGGTGGTGAAGTACACTTCGCTGTGGGAAAGCAGTGATGTCCAAGGGATAAGGGATGACAAAATCTTCTGCGTGTTCATGGAGATGAACATCAGAATGGGGATTAATCGCAAGCCACAATTATCACCAATGATCTACAACAGTCTGTAGAGCTTAGCAGAGTTCAAGGAATATTTCCACCACATTTACATCAGGGCACGAAAGGACCCCGAGAAGACGTGGTGTGAGCTACCCTATCTGGTGATAGACGATGTCATCTTTGTGATATTTATTTCATGGCTGCCAGAGTGGCACACTCCAGCCAGCTCTGCGGTGGAAGGAAAGAAGTCTGCCATGCAGTGGAAAAAGGAAGAGGTGAAACTGCAGATGGTGTAGTTGGCAGAAAAGTGTAGAAAAGAAGTAGTAGCAGCTAAGGCCCAGGTGGCACGCAACGCTGCGAAGTTGGCAGAAGAGCAGCAAAAGGTAGCAGAGGAAGAGCTCAAAGGACAAAAGTCACCTTCACCAGAGACAGATATAGAGCAAGGTGGAACAAACCCACAGAAAATGTCCACTCAACTAAAATGCCTATGCACAAGAGAGCAAGTAGGGCTGCAAAAGAAGTTAAAGGATTCAAAGACTTCTTTTGACCCGATCACCCTCACTGACGGGGTTCTACATGACATTGCCCCCTCATCAATGATTGTTCAATGAACAATTTTATTAAGGGATTTTATCTATATAAGGAAAGTGAGTTGGGCCGTTAACTGAGGTGCGTATCCTTTATGGTTGAAGGCCATAAGATTGGAATCTGTTGGATCAATCCAACCTATTTCTGATAACAAAGCCTGCTTTTGGAAGGGGAAATTCTACAGTACTTCAAGTGTCAACATAGCAGATGGAGATTGAGCCAGGTCCTCCACTATATTATAATTCTATGCATCTCTAGCATGAGGATTAAATGTCGATTTATGTACAACTCCCTTTGGCTTCTTTATAGTTAATTCGGGAATAACAGGTGGAACAAATTCTGGCGAAGTCGTCATCAAACTACCAGGTTGATCTGTAGCCTTGTTGTTTGACAATGGTATAATCTTTGTTCCTTGTCGATATGAAAGCATCATTTTGCTATTTTGAGATGGATAACATAAGCACTTGGGATGTGGAAGCATGATCGATAGCAACCAGATTAGTTTATAGGTTTGGAAACAGATCAGTCAACAATGGTGAGGTACTTGATTTCTTTAAAAAAATTTCGACCTTAGCTTGATGTGGACATTCTTTCATCCAATGCTCCTCATCACATATGTAACACAGAACACGAGGTTTCATTTGCCTAGTAGGGTTTCTAGAAGATTTTTTAGGAGTTGAATTTTCCTGTTTCTTCTTAGTATTTTTCCCTTTCTTCTTGCCCACTGGTTGCTTTGGATTCTTGCCCTTGTCGAATGACACAACATTAATCTTCAAGGAAAGAGGTTTGTCATTTTATTTTTGACTAGAAACTGCAAGGGCTTTACCAGATGGATTCTTTTCGGTTTGTGTGCTTCAGGTACCAATCATGTTGTCACTGGCGTGAGAGTCCCTATTTGGTTTAGGAGGGGGAGGAACAGAAAATTCTAGTCTGGGAGTGTCTAGAATTTTGTCATAGAGTGTGCTTGACTGAGTATAGATCAAGTCTAGATATTGGGCATGAGCAATGACTTGCTCTTTAGTGACAACTCCTCCTTTTGCCATGTCCTCAGTTATAGATGGCAATAAGGACTTAATAAACCACTCAGCTAAAATCTGATCAGGAACATATGTCTTTACCATCTGACGATGACATCGCCACTCATGAATATGATCAGATCTGTGAGTAGCTATGGTCTGTTTAAAGTTGGCAAGTATTGGTAACTAAAAATGGGTTAGAAAGGTAGTGGCAAGGGTGCTGAAGTTATCAAACGAAACTCTAGGAAATTCAATATACCATTTCACTGCTAGACTAGTGAGAATTCTCTGAAAAAGGTGAATCATCGTTTAGGGTGTTGGACGAGCACCACAAATGAAAAATCATTACGTGATTCAATGGATCTTGACCTGGATTTCCATTGAATTTAGGAATATCGGAGGGAATTTTATGAGAAATCGTTGGCCACCAAGGGGTGTATGCAATTGGATCATTTATCAGTTGGTTCAAATCTAGTAATTCTAGAGTTGGTACGAAAGGCAACTGTTGATTCAGGTTAGGTGAAGCATACCTAGGATAAGATGGGATTGACTGAGCAATGGGTCTTTACATACCATCATAATGTATCTGATGTTGGTAACTTTGATAAGGTTGTTGGACATAACTAGTATAGTGTGGTTATTGATAACTATTTTGAAAATGTGGTTTTCCATTACTTACAAAGCCTTGTTGCTCAGGTCCTCGATAAGTTTGCTAGAATTGCGGTTATTGGTATTGTACTAACCATGGTTGTTGGAACACTTTTTGTTGCCCAATACTGGAAGATTGACCAAGATGTGGAGTGATAATACTCATTTGAGCCTTTGTCATTCCAAGTAAAGAAACACTAACCTAAGGTTGTGATTGAGCCGTAGAGACAAGAGGTTGTTGTGTTGCATCCTGAGAGACTTGAGGTTGACATACAATAGGAAATGCTTATACTGCGACACATTCACAATAGCAGGTGTAGTGGGAATATTTGACACAAGTTGGGTTGGGTGCATTGAATATACCACCCTTGGTTGTTGAGGCAGTATTAATACCCAACCACTGGATGTAATTCTAGTTTGGCCTCAAATTTGTTGTGAGCTTTCATATGGTTGTTTTCCAAGAGGGAACAATGAGAAAGCATATTGCCCTCCATATGGTGGCAGTCTGGTGTTCAAAGGATATATCACTCTTTGAAGATTGGTTTGCCCAAATTGATACTAGCATGCAGGATCAATTTTCTAAGTTTCAACATAAGAAATACTAGATGGAATTCTAGATGAATAAATAGGAGTAGACCATGTCATCGAAACAGTCTCTGAGTGGACTCCAGCGAGTGATTGATAACTAGCCATGACAGAAGGTATACTAGCAAACATTGTAGGAATGGTAGCAGGAAGTTCTGTTGTAGCTGTATCAGATGACACAATACTAGATGTTGATGGTTTCTCAGACATGTTTAGTCTATCCAAAATATTTCCTAGCAATTCGACAAGAACTTACGATGAAGGATAATTAAAAGAACCAACTTCAGTAGTAGAAGGATACAGATGAATCCTAGTCCCAAAATGTAACGAGATACTAGATGGAGTATCCTCTACTATCTCCTCTATAACAACCAATCCAGGTGGAAGAGGTAGGCTATTAGGTCTGTAAAATATTTCTAGAGCTGAAGAAGGTATAGCTTTTGTAGTGACAAATACCGGAGGGGTGACACCTTCCGAATTCTGGAACTCAACTTCCAGATGTTCAGGTGAGTGAACTTTAGCCTCTGGAGTTGTTTAAGGTATAGAAGTGTCTACCATTACACTAGGATTAGTTCTAATGTCCTCTTGTAACTATGGAACTTGTTCTCTAGAGGCATATGTACCAAAACTGATCGGAGTAACTATAGTCTCTAACAATGTTGAAATAAAAGTTCCAAATAAACCAGATGAATTGGACTCAATTAAATGAGACTGTTTTGCCTAGAATGGTTTTGTTTTCGGAGTAAAAGATGGTTGACTCACTAGTCTCTGCAAATGACGGGGTTTTTATTGACTTTCTTCCATGATTGCAGATTACTTGATCCACTCAAAATTAATTGGAAAAATGTTATTCCCAATTAAATAAATTTTAATGATGCTTTGACACAGCTTTGCTTTTTCAATTTTTAAGAGTTGAGAAAAAGCCAAAGATGACTATAGTCCCCTTTGATTTTTAATGAGCCTAAAGTGACAAGTGCTCAGATGGACCTTTTCTTCTAAGGAGTCAAAAAGGAACGAAAGTGGCTACTCTGGAAATCTAGATAGAGGGATTACGAAACAAATCACAAAACTGCAATATACACCTTGGTGATAAATCAAAGAGAAATTACCAAGGACTTATGTACGGTAGTTAATCTTCCTGAATGATGTGTTCAATGCATTGTGATCGATAGGACAGTAGACATAGCTTCCTATGGATAAAGGATATAAGCCTATTTTGGTCTCCCAATATATATGCGATGGTATAGGGAGCACAAGTCCATGCTAGCACTTGTCATATCAAAGAGGAGGAATCACCCAACCTTCTATGAAAATGATAGTTACTAGATTTTACGATGCCGGAACATGTCTCTAGCCTAGACCTCTAGATGTGTTGTGTTAGGTTCCAAAGCATTGTTAGATTCATTAAGATTTATTTTGTAGTTGATCTTGTTTATAATTTTGTCTTTAAATGGTTCACCACGTGATGTTGATTTGAAATTCCTAAAAATGCAATCTACAATGATAAACAATCATTGTTTATTTTGATCAATGAAAATCCTAGCTACTAGGGAAAGAAAATTGTGATTATTTCAAACAAAGAGCAAAGAGCACACACTAA
>APFE030108211.1:0-10773 GCA_000404065.3 Pinus taeda
CCTCGGATTAACCATTGTCGAGGAGCCTGGGGTCACTTGTTGGTAAACCTTGGTTTATGTCAAGGAGCCTTCAAGGGGATTGAGCCTGTTACTCTGCCCTTGCGTGCGTATCGGATCATAGATTGTTCCCCCAGGTATATTTGTTTCTGTTGGTAACCTTAGTGACCATATTCTCTAGGATTCTTCCTAAGGTGACGGTGGTGGGAAGATCCCACCGTACCTGGAGCAGATGTCGGCTAGACTCACTTGGATTTTCTGGGGGGTTCTCTTCACTCGAGACGGTTAAGTGGAGAAACTTGGTCCAGTCTATTCATTAAGCAGGTTGTCGGGGTAACTATTCCAACCGCTATTTCTGTATCGAACTCTGCGACGTTGGATTTCATCACCAACTAGTGTTTTCGGTACGAAAAGTTACTGTTTGTGTGTGACTGATCTCCTAGATTCTTTAGGCGTGTGATTCAATTTGTTTGGTTCCCTAGAGACTTTAGGTGGTTTTCATTGAGATTTTACTTTGTTTGCGTGTGAAGTAGTTAAAAGTCTTTAACTGTGGCTGAATTACCAAGGCAGTCCCGTAGACTTCGGGGCCAATCTCCTGAGTTTGTAAATGTGGCTGAGTTACTGAGGAAGTCCCGTAGGCTTCGGGGCCAACCTCCTGAGGAAATACCAAGCCAGCTTGAAGGTTTGAAAGTTCTCGTAACTCCTAGAGACAGTAGAGGTGGGTCACCTGAACAAGAAGAATCTTCTTTGAGAGTACATTCTGATTCTCAACCGTTAGTAGTTTCAGAAGTTACTGGTAGTGTTGCATCTACTAGTGATATAGGTGAAGAACCGGAAATATCTGAACCCGAATCTGAAATTTCTGCTAATCCCATATCAGAGTTTGTTTCTCCAGCTTCTAATAGTCCTAGTTCACCGAGGGTAGAAACTGTAATTACCCAAGATCTTCCTTCTGGACTTATAGCTATTGAAGAACTTGCTATTTCGGACAACGAAGAAAGTTTTCCCTTTCTAGAAGATCGACCTATCTTAGACCTTAGGGAGCGTGAATCAATATTTTACAGTCCTCCTAGGAGCAGTGCTTGGTATCGTTCATTGACTAATCTTTTAGAAAACCCAGGACTAAGTTTTTCACCACCTCGTACTTTTTATCACCCAGCACCTAGAGATTACTATCCTTTGTTGAATATGTCTACTCTGTCATCCATGTTTTCTCAATCTCTGGAAGCCTATTTGTACGGCGGTCCTTCTGCCCCGTTGGGTATCAGTCCATCTCTGGTACTTTTTCGGGAGCATCTCCTCAACCTATCGAACAGAAGTTATTAACTGGAAGTAGTGGTACTAAACTGTTGAGTGTAGAAGATATTCTCATGATGTCAGGTTCCATTCCTAATCCTCAACCGCAAGGTGGCCAGTCTCCGTCTGGGGGGCAACCTCAAGGTACCCAATATGTGCCTGGGGGGCAACCCCAAGGTACCCTGTATATACCTGGGGGGCAACCTCAAGGTACTCAATTTGTGCCTGGGGGACAACCTCAAGGACAGTACATACCTACGGGATAGTACGTTCCTCAAGGTCAACCCCAGACTCAATATGTACCTCCAGGTGAACCTCAGTATCAATATGTACTTCAGGGTCAACCTCAGTATCAATATGCACCTCAAAATCAACCTCAATATCAATATGTTCCTCAAGGTCAACCCCAATATCAGTACGTGCCTCAGGGTTATCAACCCCAAGGTTAGCACCCAGCTCAAGGTTTCCAACCACCTTCGGGTTCATCATATTATCAACCCTACCCTCAACCCGGTTATGGTCCTCAATATCCTCAACCTATTATGGGTCCATACCCCGGAACAAATTTAGTGTGGGATCCATCTCAATCCCAGCAGGTCTTGCAACCAAATGTGCAGCCGTCATCTCAAACTGGACAACCCTTGGTTTCTGGTTCATCCCAGCAACCTATCCAATCTACTGTTCAAACTTTTGCACCTTCTGTAGTCTCTCAGTCTAGGCCTAGTACGCCTCGTACTCCGCCTCAAACGTCTGCTGCGACTACTGCAACATCTGCTACATCTACCCCACCTTCTTCTAGAGTATTGACAGCTCCGGTTTCTACTGTCCCTGTATCTACTCCTCAGACATCTTTACCTCAGTCTGGACCCATGGTCCACACTTCGGTTCAGATGCCTGTAGGAAGTGTCACCACTCAACCTCAGTATAATCAACAACCATACCAAGGATAGTACCAATATGGTCCTACTACGCAGCAACCAACCTATCAGTATCAACCGTACCCTGGGTATACATACCAACAACCTCAGCAACCCCAGTATGGTCCGGTTAATCCTGGTTTTCAAGGAGGTCAAAATATCCCAAATGCGATTCCAATTCCTAGTTATCCTGGATATACTCCTCCTGGGGCTGGTCTGCAGACCTAGAGTTTTAGGGACCCTAATCGTCAGTTATCATTTATCGCAACTTTGGACTTGCCTGACTTGATGCGCCTTACGAACGATCCAATTAACTATCTTCAGTATTGGCCGCCAATGCTGCATAAGTTGCCCAGTGATATTCCTAAGTTCGAAGGTAAGCCAGGAGAGGACCCATCGAACCGTGTGATGACTTATCACCTTTGGTGTGCGTCTAATTCCATTTCAGATGATTCAATTCATTTATGACTTTTCCAACGCACTCTAATTGGTCTTGCAGCCAAGTGGTACATTGAGTTACCGCGAGCCACTTTTTATAACTTTAGTCAGTTAGCTACCTCGTTTTTAACTCATTTTCAGTTTTCGGTCAGATATGAAAATGGCACGGAATTATTAACTTCGTTAAAGCAGTCAACATCCACTTACATTTCAGATCATATCCATGAATGGAGACGTCGACGGCGTTTAGAGAAAGTTTTTATCCTGGATCAGATCTTAGCTGAATGGTTTGTAAAATATTTACTACCCAAGATCACTGAGGATGTAGCTAAGGCCGGAGTCGTTACTGAGGAGTAAGTAATTGCTCAAGCACAGTACCTTGACTTAGTTTATACTCAGTCAGGTACGTTACACGAGAAAATCCCCGATCTACACAAACAAAATCAAATCGCTGCTGCTCCTTCAGGGTCTCATGCCGCTGATGGTATGATTGGTACGGTTAATACCAAAAGTAAGAAGAAGTCTTCCAAGAATTCTTCTCCTATCATAACCTTGCCAGATTCCCTGACAGGAGATTCTTCCGTGGAACTTTCTACAGATATTCACATTGTAGAGTCATCTACAGCTAAATCAAAAACCGGTGGTAAGAAGAAAGGGAAGAAGAAGAATAAAACATATAAGAATTTGAAAGAGAAACCCGAAAAAGTGGAATCAACTGATGAAAAACGCAAACCTCGTTATCCGTGTCTCATCTGTGATGAAGAAAATTTTACGAGAGACTGCCCTCATCGTGCAGAGGTTGCGAAAATTGTCAAAGGTTCCCAAACTCCTGCTGTCTTGAAGGATCCTTTTCCAGCTCAAAACAGTAAGATGATAGGTTCGTCCTCCAGTGCCAATGAAGAAACCAGATTGATGATGTCCCATGTTAGGATTGCGACTCGATCGCAAGATTATGGCAGTAAAGGTCCTGTTGATGGTAAAGAAGCAGAATCTTCCTATTCGAACCCATCAACCTCAGCTCCCGGTTCTGATCCACTACAGATCGAGAAACCTAATCCAGACTTAGTAATCAAACCGCCCGCCAAGGGTATACTTGGAAAGTATGCTTTCAATCCACATGCGAGAGTAGCTTAGAACTATAACATTGTTGAGGATTTAGTTGTTTCACCCTCAGCAATGTCGGCTTTGGAAGTGCTGCAATCCTATCCAGCACAACGCAAGTTATTTTTGTCGGCTATAGGAGCTGTTGACGTTCAGGACCCGAACCTTATAATCTTCGATCTAGAAAATAGTGCACCGCACTTACCTCATCAGGTGGTTGTCCAGATCCCAGTGATAGTCAAAAACAGACCTGTTCATAGCATTGTGATTGATGAGGGAGCTTCCACGTGTATTATGTCGATACAATGTTGGAGATCGCTTGGTTCTCCTTCACTAAATCAATCCCCGACGATTCTAAAGGCCTTTGATGGCTGTGGGTTTCATCCTTTCGACATTCTACAGGATCTACCTATAGGGGTTGAAGGTAAAACCGTTAATCTAGATGTGGAGGTGGTTGATGCCCCTCTAGTTTACAACCTTCTCTTGGGTCGTAGTTGGTCTTACGCTATGACAACTGTTGTCTCATCGGTCTTTCGGCTTATAAAGTTCCCTCATAATGGAAAGATCGTAACTATAGACCAGTTGTCATACTTTTCATCTAACCCAGCCTCTGCTGAGAGAATTCAGCATGTTGGTAAAGCGACGATCCCTTATAAGGATGTTGGTGTAGGGTTAGTTAAAGATTCCGGTTTACTGGGCACTTTTCCTTTCCCTCCTATCAACGCATCGTCTTCTACTACAACCATTCATATGATTTCATCAGGAACCATTATTAATGATGATCCTTGGATCATACCTTCTGAAACTGAGATAGACTCATTTGGTACTCTTATGCCTTTGAGTCTGTATGAACTTGCATATCAGACCGTGCAGTCGTTTTCCAACCCAAAATCAACCCAAATGGACTTAATGAACGAGGTCCATGAAGAGTCATTTTGGACATCAAACTTGGAATTAAGAACGTTTTCCAAACTTGTTCAATTATATGAGAAAATTCGTGAAATGCTATGTGTCGATGAGTTACCATGGGAAGATCTACATCACAGATCTTCGTTTTTACCCGAGAGCGATCGTTTTGAAAACGATTTTTCATCAATCTTTACAACTGACTATGTTAAGGACACTTAGAATCCAATGAAACATCCTGATTCCGAGTTAAATTCAGAAATATTTCTCAAACTATTCCCCTTGACATTTCAGTTAAGCCCGGAATTGTTGAAAACGTTCATATAGGTGCCTCTTGTACGACAGATGAAATTAAAACATATAAGGCCCTATTTCAATAATTCCGCGATGTGTTTGCTTGGTCCTATGAGGAAATGCCAGGAATTCACGTAGCAATCATAGTTCATGAAATTAAAACCTACCCGGACGCTAAACCCGTTTGGCAACAACTGTGTCAGATTCACCCGAGAAAAGTTGCTGCAATTAAAGCCGAAGTTGAAAAATTATTGAAAGCAGGTTTCATTTATCCAATCCTGTTAACGGATTGGGTATCGAATATTGTTCCCGTGAACAAAAAGCAAGGGACAATAAGAATATGTATCCACTATAGGGACATTAATCGAGCATGTCCAGAGGACAATTACCCTACTCCCTATATCGATCAAATTATTGATGATTGTGTCGGCAGTGAAATTTTCTCCTTTATGGATGGCTTTTCTGAATACAATCAAATCAATATTCTGCCTGCCGATCAACCAAAAACGACATTCATTTGTCCATGGGGGACATTTTCTTATTGCAAATTACCTTTTGGCCTGAAGAACGCCAGCGCAAATTTTCAACGGGCCATGTCTTACACTTTTCATGATATAAAACACATTGTGCAACCCTATCTCGATGACTTGCCTGCTCATTCGTTACATCAAGTTGATCACCTCATCCATTTACCAGCAATCTTCATGAGGTGTAGGCATTATCGAATTCGGTTGAATCCCCACAAGTGTGTGTTCTGTATTGAAACGAGTCGATTGCTAGGATTTGTAGTTTCAAAAGCCGGCATTCACGTCGATCCTTTGGTCGAAGCTATCATCAAATTGCCTCCTCCTTCGAGTCTTCGCCAACTCCAAAGTTTGCAATGGAAAGCAAACTTTTCACGTCAATTTATCCCTAACTACGCCGAGATCATAAAGGGTTTTACCCAGTTGTTGAAACAAAATACTTCATTCTTTTGGGATGAGATAGCCGAAAAATCTTTTGATGCATTAAAACATGCGTTGACCCATGCACCGTTGTTGCATCCTCCCAACTACAACCAGGACTACTTCTTGTATCTCACCGCTTCCTATTCCACCATTGGAATGGTGCTAGTTAAGGAAGATGAATTCGGTACGGAACATGTGATATATTACCTTAGTCAAATGTTAAATCCAACTGAGCTAAAATACTCACATGTGGAGAAATTGGCATTGGCAGCTGTTCAACTGTCCAACGTTTTCGTCACTACATTTTACTACGCAAAACTACGGTCATTTCTATTTGCAACCCTATGATCTATATTTTTACCAAGAAATTGCTAGGGGGCAAGTACTCTAAATGGATTGTCATCTTGCAGGAGTTTGACTTAGAATTTGAAAAGTCCAAGTCAAAGAAATCTTTAGTTTTCGCGGAACTAATGTGTGACTTCCCGCGTGTTGATACAGAAACTATGGCGGAGGAGCCCATTGCGAACGAATCCTTGTTTCTAATCAGAAATTTAGATCCGTGGTATGGAGATATCATCACTTATCTCCAAACCCAAACCTTTCGGCCAAATATTTCACGATCCGACCGTCGAAAAATCCGATTCCAATCCCAACAATTCAAAATTATTGGAGATACTCTATATCGTCGTGGGGCGGACTCTATTTTCCGATGTTGTCTGACTCATGAGGAAGCCGAAAGGGTCTTAAATGACTGTCACTTTGGAGCGTGTGGCAGTCATATGTATGGGTATGCCACTGCCCAAAAGTTATTGCGCGCTAGCTATTTTTGGCCGTCTTTGTTTAAAGATTGTATTATTGCGGTCCGAAAATGCCACAATTGCCAAATTTTTGATCGAAAGATGTGTGCTCCACCTGCTCCTATTCACCCTATAATTGTCTTTGGTCCTTTTTCCAAATGGGGTATCGATTTTATTACATGTAACCCTCACTCGGTCGAGGGGCATGCGTATATTATCCTTGCGGTAGATTATTTTACTAAGTGGGCCGAGGCGATGCCTACATTTGAGGCAGACGGAAAAACAGCTACAATTTTCGTATTCAATCATATAATTGCTAGGTTTGGTGTTCCATAAGCGATTATCGCTGGCCATGGACGTCATTTTCGAAACGTTATGATGACTGAACTTACAGGCCAGCTTGGCTTGCGTCACCACAACTCAACTCCTTATTATCCACAAGCTAATGGCCTAGTTGAAGCCATCAACAAAGTTTTAGTCATCATGATCTGACGAATCATTGGGATTCATCGGTCGAATTGGCATAACATGCTATTTTCAGCTTTGTGGGCGCATCGAACCTCAGTCAAAACATCAACAGGGTTCACTCCTTTCCAACTAGTTTATGGTTTGGAAGCTGTGTTACCTATTGAGTGCGAAATCCCGTCGTTGCGAATGGCCATCGAGTTACTTCCAGCTACTTCCGAAGAGGAAAGACATTTATTATACTTAGCTCAGCTAGATGAGAATCGCCGCGATGCTGCATTAGTGATCGAATCTCATTCCAAACGTATTAAAGCTCAATATGATCAAAATGTGACCCCTCAAAATTTTTCGGAAGGAGATCTAGTCCTTTTGTACGATCAAGCAAATGATAAATTAGGCGCTAGAAAATTCGTGCCTATGTGGCATGGTCCCTTTGTTGTCAAGCGAAAGTTAGCAAAAGGGGCCTATGAATTGGTAGACTTTGACGGGGTCTCTTTAGGTAAACCCAGAAATGGTCTTTGCCTGAAGAGGTATTATGCTTAAACGAGTGTGGAGATTTTTTAGTTAGGTTAGTTTTTCTTCTAGCTGGTGTGTTTTAGATTAAAGTGTGCTTAGGTTAGAGATTGATTTTTCCGTCGTTATTCCTGCTTATCTTGGTTTTACGTTTGATGTTGCAGATGTCGACGCCTCTCCAAACATATATTGGTTTCTCTGATGGCGCTTGTCGTAGTACACGAAATATTTCTTCCACAGCTTGGGTTATCTATTCGCCCTCTGACGAGTTAGCATCTATGCATGGGGTAAGCCTCGGTCAATCAACGAACAACATTGCAGAGTATAGTGCAGTGGTTGAGTTATTATCTGAATCTATTTCATTTGGGATTCAGAGTTTGATAGTGAGGTTAGATTCTGAACTCGTTGTATTACAGCTTAATAGAGTATACGCCATTAGAAATCCATTTTTATTAAGATTATTTTTGAGAGTGCGTCTCTTGGAACGTGAATTTGACTATATTGAATATCAGCATATTCCAAGAGCTTTAAATACATTAGCAGATGCAATTGCTTCTCAGATGTTAAGTAGACATGTGCAATAATCATACAAGTAAATTTAAAAACATTCCATAACATGTTTAACAAGACAAGATAGTAATAACGATATCATATATATAGGAGTGTGTCAAAAAAAAATACATCGTCCTCGATCATAGGTTGAAAAACACCTTATGATCAACAAAAATGATAGGTACAAAAAACAAAATGTCATGTGTGACTACAATAAGTGATCATCCCATCACTGGTGATGATCTCGATACAAAACCACTGCACGGGCCACCTTACAAAGGAACCTCCTAAAAGGTCTGGGGACTCCAATCACATAGCGCTGAAGTCGACGAGGGATGTCGTCTATGCTGGTCTCGAGAATGTCCCCTGTCAGGCACTCTAGATGGCTCTCCAACTTGGCCAAAGTCTCTGCTGATTCGTCCTGTGGGGCTGGAACCGATGCAACTGGTTGTTTTCTCTCGAAAGGCCAGAGAGCGGCTGGTCGCTGTGGGCCCACATCTGCATTTTGAAATTATTACTACCAGTTCTAAGACGATATAAAAATAAAAAAAAAATTAACATTAGGAAAATGTTGAAAATGATTTTACCTGAGTCATCCCACTACTCTCCTGGAGGAAGAGCCATGTCTGGGTGTCCACAAAAATCAACCCCAGCATAAGGGAAGTCCTGAATAGAAAAAACCTGGTTCTCCAACCATTGGAAATACTCAGGTTGTAACCGAACGACCTCGGTCCCCTCGTCAGGATGACGAGCCATGACTGCGACCCATCACATCAGTTTGGGCTCTCGAGGAAGCCCAGCTCCGACTATAAGGTGATGCGTGGTAAGGATAGGAATCCTCTCCAGGCCAAAACTCACGACTAAAGCCCCATAACCAAAAGTCTTAAGTCGTCCGTCCTTGGCCCTGGTCAATTGGCCCTCCACATTGGCCAACACAGCATCGCACCAGTTGAAGATGGTGCCTTGAAAGCAATCAACTGCCATACGCATCTGGGATCCGGTGGCAACATGTAATGTGGCAGCTCGGCAAAGTCTAGTAACAGTGAATGCAATCACCATAAGCTCAGGACAGGATATGGTCTTTATGTCTATCCCTTTGTCTCTAGTATGGCGGTTGCATTACTTAACAGGAGGCTATCGACAGACTGGCCACCTGCCCTAGTCCCGAACAGAGTCAAGTCAACGCCTCTCTTAGGAAAACGAGTCAAGAAATATATATCCGTCGGCTCGATTTCGAGCTGGTGGCTGCCGATAAAGAAACACTGGTCCTGAACGCTCCATCTGTCAACCATCCACTGTAAGAAATCCACCTGATCCCTCATGCTAGGAATGGCCCAGTATTTGTATAAGCCGCACGCCCTCAAAGCATCAAGTGAAGGCTGATGATTCCATGCGGAAACATCCACGTCCTCGTGCTCTCATTCGCGCCAATCTAGCATGATGTACTACCTGCATCAAGCATAAAGATAAATTAGAAAGCTAGAAAAACTTTTTATTGGTCCATTTTTGAGGATTTTTGGGTTAAAAACCCTTGCGGCGGGGCCCACACCCTACATGTTAGACACAGTGTGTGGGACCACACTTTGTCTACATGGAAGGTGCGGACCCCAAGCTTTTTCCCAATAGAGAAAAAGTCGAGGTCCGCAGGTTCGCAATGGTGAGCCTGTGTACCCCGAGCGGGAGTTTTTTGCCTAAAAACCCTCTCAAAAAATGAAATGAAGGACCAAAATGAAAAATGAAACAATTAAAAATGAAGAGCATGATGATGTGGATTACCTGGAGAAGACGGCGTTCGATTCCGACGGTTGGATTTTCCGCAATCTTCACGGGAAGTTTTCAGAGCAAAAGCACTATTTTCTCACCCAAATCACAAATGGTAAAAATGAATGGTAAAAACCCCTTTTTATAAGTTTTTTGAGTAAATAAATTGCAAATTTTTTTATGTTTCACTTTAAAAAGGTATTCTTGCGACATTTTTATCTCTTTCAAATAGGTATGAGTAATGTTTGTGTTTTTGTGCAAGATAACAGGATTATTCAGGCGAAATCTATCATTTTAAGCTAGAGTCACCTTTAAGCTCTTTTCGGACTCCTAAAACATGAAAAGATTGCCGAGTTTTTTCTTTTAAGCTCGTTAAAACGGAATTAAAAAATGGTCCATTTACAGCTCTTTTCCAACCGTAAAAACATAAAAAGATTGCCGGATTTTGGTCGTTTCAAATTCGATATGGGTTAAAAAACGATGTGTCCTTGATCGCTTTTTTACTTTTTCGGATCAAAGACACTAATAACGAAAAGTACTCCTTGGTCGTAAAAGATCAAGCGGTTCTCTCAAGTATTATTTTATACTTTTGCGGGCTTGGGAGAGACAAATTTATGAAAAATTCAACCCTGGAGTCTTCTTAAGTTTTTTCAGACTCTCTAAAAATGAAAAACACCGAGTTTCTCCTATACTGGACTCATTAAATTTCGGCAGTAAAGGACCTGTTCAATTACAAACAGGAACAGACCACTCCTTCTTAGGGTTTGAATTTAAACTAAGTTGGACTCA
>APFE030108224.1:2752-36811 GCA_000404065.3 Pinus taeda
TTGGTTATATTGTGACCCCTTAGACTCCTATATATAGAAAGGAGGTTTTTTCATTTGAATCATCCAAGAATTGTTCATTGGTGTAATGTAAAGGAGGTTGCCCCCTCAAAGAGGCTGAATTCTAAGGCATTTATCTCTCTTTTCTATCTTTGTGTGAGCTGGTTTCATAAAACCAAGACTTTGACATCTATATTACTTGTGCAACAATATACCCCTCAAACCTAATTGAAACAACTCAACTGACTTGGATTGGTATGTGTGCTGACCGATCAAGAGAATGATAGGGACTATATCTTTAACTTGGGCTTAGTGTTGAATCCATGCTAATCGAAGAATCAAACAATACTTCTAGAGGAGTTAGAATCTATTTTCAAAAACAAGGTCCATACAGAGAGCTGAAGTTCTACCAGTGTGTCACCAATGTTGTAGTAGCTACAACAACCCTCCAAAATTTTGCCTTCACGTCATTTTGGAGCCTCCCTCCTTGAAATCATAGTAGCTATCTTGCACTGATAAATTACTTGTGTTTATTTGTTTTCATCTGATGCTTAACATCTTGTGTTCACTCACTTGTCCCGTTGGTTAACCACAAGTTGACCCAAAACTTGGTTCACATCCGGTAAATCGGTTGTCATGCAAAATTGTGCAATCCTGAGCGAAATATGTCCTCCCCTTAGAAATTTCACAGAGAAGCCCAACAACTACCCTGCACTCAAAAATTGTTTAGGGAAGGCTAGCTAACCTTGCTCTAGAAAAATGCACAGAGTAGGCTAACATCATTTCTTTAGAAAATTGCGCAGAGCTAGGCAGCTAGGTAGGGCCACTCAACCCAGAAACATCATATCAATTTTCCCTTAGTGGTTGTTCGTCGCTTGTGCCAGTAGGTTGCCTGATTCCCTCCAGAACTACGCAATTCTTCCTTGCATGCTAGGCAACATTTCTTGAAAAAGAAAAAAGAAAAAAAAGAAAAAAACATCCCTAGATTTTAGGGATCTATTTTAGCAACAGGGGTTACATGCAAAGTCGATTTTAGAAACTCCTCGCCAAGTGTTGCTTTTTCCTATATTTGTGGCATGCACGTCATTAACCCTAATTTCACTAAACCTATTTAAACGAAGACTTAGAGCGCATTATTCACATTTGATCTTAGATCTCTGGCATTCCCGAGGCATCTAGGAACCTTCGACACAGTCGGCACAACTTTTTTGATAAGTTTTGCTTTTCATGCCTTTTGCCACTTTTTCTGTCACTTTTTATTTTTTGGCTTGTATGAGCGTTGTTTTATTAAACAACCACTAGTGTTTCAATGTGTTTTAGCTTTTATAAGTGATGTTTCAAGTTTTACATTACCTTTCCTTACTGTTGCATGCATAACACCATTTCTACACTGACGGTTGACGAGCCTCTAAATTAGACATAAATTAAGGCCCATCTAACAATTCTTAAGCACATTAAACCTCTCTTTTTGCATTAGATAATGTATTTTTAACTTTAATATGTTCATTATTAAGGTTTATGGATAATTGCATATTTGTGCCTAATATTATCTATTTTTGTGGAATATTATGAGAGTATTGGGCAGATTATGGAGATTTGGAGGAGGAGATAATCTAGGGACCTTCTCCCTACTACAGGAGTATCGGATCTGAAAATGGGGCACTTACGCTTCTTTTCTAACTTACAAGCACCTCTCCCACTTCCAAAGCTTAAATATTCCCAAGTCTTTATGATTAACCAATGTGAAATTAAATATGTGCTTGAAATTAAGGTGTATGCTTATGGTTGTTTGAAATTGTTTATGTGTTGTAAATTGATTTGCTTAAACTGATATAAAACATCATAAGACTACAAGTTTAATATGGAGTTCACCAAAAAATCTTGGGCTACATCTCCTTGAGCTCTAGTCAACTCAACTAGGCTCTCTGGGATTATGGTTTAAGCTCTTTTACAAGCTCCACGCTCAACTCCACTGGTTTACATAGAACACAATGGGTTCAGAACACCATCTTATCCCCTGGCTCTAAAGCTCTTAGCTTTCTGGCTCTAGGCTCTGCCTCTGGTTTTGGCTCTGGTGCTTGGCTTTGGCTCTGGCTTTCGGCTCTAGCTCTGGCTCTTCGGCTCTGGTTTCTTTGGCTCTGGCTTTGGCTTTTTGCAACTTTCAGCTCTCTGGCTTTTCACTTGACCTCCAAGTGACTCCAAAGACTCGCTCAGCTGCTTTGCGCATTAGATTTTCTCTCTCTCTACTTTCTTGCTTCTGCCTACTCTCAATTGAGCTCTCTACCTCCTTTGAGGTACTTTTCCAGCTTTTCAGCTACCCCAACCATTTCTCTGTGTATCATCATCTCTCTATGCCTCTGCGGCTTCCCTGCTCCTTGTCAGTTCGACTGGCCATCTGGCTCTGTGGCTCTGTGGCTTCAAAATGCATCATTGCTTGTAAAAACGCTTGCTTGCAGTGTGGCATGAGGATTTGGAGTGGTTATAGAGGTTTTGGGGCCTTCTCTTAGGCAAAAACTCGAAAACGGAGAAAATTTCATTACACAGAGATTTCTGGAAAATACACTATCGGACGTGAAATCCGGGTGTGAAATTCCATTCAGTCACCCTTAAAATCCCTATCGGGTCTGCCATTAGGTAACATATCACATCACATAAGCATTTTTGGTAAAATTCCAAATACACGAGAAATATGTGAAAAACCCAACATAACTCTTTCTATCGGACTTGAAAATTTATCGCATCCACCCTATAATCATATTGGGTCCGCGTTGGGTCGCTTTCACAAGCCCCAACGTCGATCTATGGGATCTTCGATCCAACGGTCAATATGCAATTTCGGGTGGCTTAAGGGTATGCAGGTTACCTGCCCGAAAAGGCGGTTTTCCTCTCTCCTCCGCTAGCCACACGTCGTTCATTGTATGGGATCAGGCGAAGCCGGTCCAATACCATTTATCACCTAAGGCCCACCTGAAATCCAGCTTATGGAACTCAAATTTTATAAATCGTGTCTATAATTCTCCTTTGGGTCCAGCTTTATCGCTTCGGGCATCTTTCCTTTGTATTTAAGTTTTTACACTAAAAAGCGTTAATACATAGAAAATCCCTTTTATTGGAACTCAAAATTTATCAGGCCGGGTTTATAAAACCCATCGGGTTCAGCTTTTGCTAATTGCTAGTCGCATGTATATCGCCCCTTTTACATCACTGCGATGCGACGTTGCGATGTGATGTATCATAATCACTCGTCGCATAGGCCCAGGGGTCCATCCCTTTACTCGCGGCATCGCCAATGCTAATCCGCTGATATCGGTGATAGCAATTGCATTTCTTGGGGTCCCGCCATCGAACACAGGCCTATCTCTGACCCGATATATTGGAGATCGGAGATCAGGGGTCTATCCCATTCCGCTTAAGTCCACCTCTTGGACCATTTTTCGATGCGATTTCCCTTTATAAGGGTTTTTTGCCATTTTTAGGGAATTTTGCCTCTTTTTCCAAAGAACAAAGGGCATTTTTTTCTGCGATAACCTCTGCATCCTAAGTCCATTTTTGCCCATTCAAGTTGCAGTAGATTCAAAATGAAAAGATCCTTCCATGGGGATATTTCCAAGAACTTCATTGGAATTTCATTTTCCTCTGTGGGGAACACTTAGACTTAGGAGTCTATCCAAAATCCATTTTGGATCATGCCTTCCCACTAAAAGAACTTTTGGTCTCCAAAAGACTAATATACTGATCTGAACAGTAAATGGGAGTAACAACACCCTCTTCTTTTAGCCTCCATACACTTGCCTTGCATAGTGCCTCTGAACCAAAGCCTTTGACCACTTTCCTTCCTAGATATGCTGGTCCTCCTAGAAAGAACTATCTTCCTCCTTGCCTTCCTCCAGAACTCCTACTGAAATGGTCATAGAAGGTAGTTTGAACTTCTCTGCCTTGATCATGAATCCAAGGTGGCTCAAACAAATTTGAAGTACACCTACTCCACAAAATTCTCATTAGTACCTGTTTGAAAAGTTGTCAACAACCATTGTTAACAACAACAGAAATATAGACAACAACTGGATGGTCTAACTCTTGCTTCAACAAAAGAAACAGATTTCACATCTTGTGAACACCTCCATGTCTTACATCTACATACAAATGATGGAATAGAAAATAAGCCCACAAAACATGCCTTTAAAACAAATGACCCTTCAAGTCAAGCATGTATAAAAAGAGCATTAGGACTCTTTTTTGAAAGATGAAACACTTCTTTATTATCTCCATCTTGGAGACCAAGTTAGCTTCTCCCAAGTCAACATTACATCACATGCATGTCAAAGCAATCAACCCTGCAAGTTAATTACACATACATGTTCAAATACAAGGAAATCATCAACATCCCCGTGTTCATGCATATCATGCTCATGCATGCATTTCATTCTTCAACTTCCACTTAAGCACATTGTACTTTCGAAGTTGAAATGAAGTATAATGTTGCAGCAACAAAGTGAGCCTCCTACTCAACTTCTCCCATTCACCTTCTTGGTAAAGTCCTGCAACTTGCATTCCATTAACAAAGAAATGCAAATAGATGCATCAATATATATGCAATCTTAATTGGATAAGAACTCTAACCATTTCTCACCAATCCCTTTCAAAGGTACTACCTTTGTCTACACATCAGCATCAACATGTGAATCATCCCGAAACACATCAATCATGGAAACTTATTTTCCATTTATGCCATCTTCTCTTTCCACTTTCTTCAGCTTTGGCGGAAGCATTGTTGGATTCAGAGTCAAACACCTTTCAACAAGATGTCCTTGTTTATGGCAGTAAGTGCATCACATGTGCATCCTCTTGACAACATGATTTTCCTTATCCAATGGACCTTTGGCTTCTTGCTTCTTTTCCTTCAAAAGTTTCTTGTATGTGGCCATTCTCTTCCAACATCTAGAAACATGATGGTTATCCAAACCAAAAAAGGAACATGCAATTCTTTTCCCATATCTATATGGAAATTTACCATGCTTTACATAATCAAAAGGAATATGTTTAGAACCAGGTTTATACCTTTCTCTTTCACCTTTATTGCCTTTATGAGGAGGTGAATTGAATGAAGAAGTGGCTCCCTTTAGAACACCATCAATCTCTTCAAGGTTGTTCGAGTTTCCACAACTCTCTAGTTCAAGTGTGTGCTTCTGAACACCTGCATCCTGCAAATGATGTTTCAAGCTATTGCATTCCTCCTGAATACAATCTTCACACTCTTCAATGCAACTCCTTCTTGGAGTTGTTTCAATGGCCTTCATGGCAGCTTTGGAACTTTCTCCATGAGACTGTCCATATCCAAGACCCAAATACTTAGGCCTTTTCTCAACCATTATTTGTTCAACAATACCTTGTGCATGCTTACCTAGGCCTTTCCCTTCATAGCCCATCTTGGACATTAGCTTGGAACCTATGCCTCTAGTATGCTTTTCAAAAGAACCAATATAAGCATTCTTAGAAGAATTTGAAGACAAATTAGAATGGTTCACCTCTTCTTCAAGCTGATACTTGACCAAGGCTTCTTTGGCAACAAAGAGCTATGACTCCAACTCATGCATCCTTTTTAGGTTCATATTTGCAATATGAAGTTGCCTCTCCATTTCCTGCAATTTGTCAGAAAGCATTTTCTTTACTTCCTCCATGGAATTCAACTTCTCTCTAAGTATGTTGCTCTTCCTTCCCTCCTCACACATTTCTCTCACCTTGTCCATCATAATGAACAAGTCTTGCTTCATGTCTTTATCAAAGAGTCTTGTGATGCAAGAGGAGTTTAAGGACTCACTTGTAGAGTTGTCATTATACTAATGAACAAAAGATCTTCAAACAAGATTACTAAAGAGCTTATTTAAGCAACCTTTTGCAACAAACCTCTTGTGCTTCAAGGATTGCCTTGAGTTCCTTTGGGGTAGAATAATGCCTTCAACCCTTCTTCTTTCTTGTCCTTCCTAGATAAAGCTATCAATAGATTTCCCTTCACCTCTACAAACTCAAACAATATTCAGTCTGCAAAACAAGCATACAATTAATCAGACAATCAACCAGTCAAGGATTTGATTGTCAAACACCCTTTAGACAAGCAACCTTTGCTTTGTCAATCAAGCATTCTGAGCTGATACCACTTGCTCTGGTATACCCAGCTTTAATATCACCTTCTTGAACGTGAGGTTAACCAATATTAAGCTCCGATACCACCTGATCTAAAAATGGGGCACTTAGGCTTCTTGTCTAACTTACAAGCACCTCTCCCACTTCCAAAGTTAAATATTCCCAAGTCTTTATGATTAACTAATGCAAAATTAAATATGTGCTTGAAATTAAGGTGTATGCTTATGGTTGTTTTAAATTTTTTATGTGATGTAAATTGATTTGCTTAAACTGATATAAAACATATAACGGTGAAAAAATGCAGCAAATGAGCATCACACATAAGACAACAAGTTTAATATGGAGTTCACCCAAAACTCTTGGGCTACATCTCCTTGAGATCTAGTTAACTGAACTAAGCTCTCTGGGATTATGGTCTAAGTTCTTTTACAAGATCCATGCTCAACTCCACTGGTTTACACAGAACACAATGGGTTCAGAACGCCATCTTATCCCCTAGATATGAAGCTCTCAGCTTTCTGGCTCTAGGATCTCGCTTTGGATCTGGCTCTGGCGCTCGACTCTAGCTCTAGCTCTCGGCTCTGGCTCTGGCTCTTTGGCTCTGGCACTTGACTCTGGCTCTGGCTCTCAGCTCTGGCTATGACTCTTCAAATCTGGCTTCTTTGGCTCTGGCTTTGGCTTTATGCAACTTTCAGCTCTCTAGATTTTCACTTGACCTCCAAGTGGCTCCAAAGACTCCCTTAGCTGCTCTGCACATTAGATTTTCACTCTCTCTGCTCTCTTGCTTCTGCCTGCTCTCAATTGAGCTCTCTACCTCATTTGAGGTACATTTCCATCTTTTCGGCTACCCCAATCGTTTCTCTACATATCATCATCTCTCTGTGCCTCTGCAACTTCCATGCTCCTTGTTAGTTCGACTAGCCATCTGGCTCTATGGCTCTATGGCTTCAAAATGCATCATTGCCTGTAAAAATGCTTGCTTGCATTGTGGCATGAGGATTTGGAGAGGTTACAGAGGTTTTGGGGCGTTCTCTTAGGTAGAAACCCAAAAACGGATAAAGTTTCATTACACAGATATTTCTGGAAAATACACTATCGGACGTGAAATTTGGACATGAAATTCCATTCTATCGTCCCTAAAATCCCTATCGGGTCCACCATTAGGTAGCATATCACATCGCATAAGCGTTTTGGGTAAAATCCCAAATACACAGGAAATACACGAAAAACATGACAGAACTCTTTCTATCGGACTTGAAAATTTATCGCATCCACCCTATAATCATATTGGGTCCACCTTGGGTCGCTTTCACAAGCCCCACCGTTGTTCTACAGGATCTCTGATCCAATGATCAATATGTGATTTCGGGTGGCTTCTACAGAGGTTACCCACCCGAAAAGGTGGTTTTCCTCTCTCCTCCACCAGCCCCGCGTCGTTCATTGTATGGGATGGGGCGAAGCCTATCCAATACCATTTACCACATAAAGCCCGCCCAAAATCCTGCTTATGGAACTCAAATTTTATAAATCGTGTCTATAATTCCCCTTTGGGTATGGCTTTATCACTTTGGGCGTCTTTCCTTTGTATTTCAGTTTTTACACCAAAAAGCGTTAATACACATAAAATCCCTTTTACTAGAACTCAAAATTTATTAGGCCAGGCTTATAAAACCCATCGGGTCCGGCTTTTGCTAATCGCTAGTCACATGTATATCGCCCTTTTTACATCGCTGCAATGTGATGTATCACAATCGCTCGCCGCATATGCCTGGGGGTCCTTCCCTTTACTCATGGCATCGTTGACGTCGATCCACCGATATTCGCGATCACAATTGCATTGCCTGGGGTTCTACCATCAAACACAGGCCTATCTTTGACCTAGTATATCAGAGATCAAAGATCGAGGGTCTCTCCCTTTCCGCTTAAGTCCGCCTCTTGGACCCTTTTCCGATGCGATTTCCCTTTTTAAAGGTTTTTTGCCATTTTTAGGGGATTTTGCCTCTTTTTCCAAAGAACAAAGGGCATCTTTTTTCTGCGATAACGTCTGCATCCTAAGTCCATTTTTGCACATTCAAGTTGTAGTAGATTCAGAATGAAAAGATCTCTGCCATGGGGCTATTTCTAGGAACTTCCTTGGCCTTTAATTTTCCTATGTGAGGAACACTTAGACTAGGGAGTCTATCCAAAATCCATTTTTGATCAGTATCAATATTAAATAATAAATCAACAAGATATTTTGGAATTATCGCATAGATTGTGGATCTCCAATGATTGAGAAAATCTAGGAATGTGTTCCTTTCCATCTAATGCAAATTCCTAGCATTGGGAGCTAGATCCACTAATCAAGGGATTTTGGTGGGGAAAGCTTCCTCCTTTCATGGGGAATGATTCCTAATCATTTTTTATAAACACCAAGTCAAAATTTTCCTCTAGGGGTGGATTTTTATTAGTCTTCTTATGGAGAGAACTCATATTTTTCTAGCTCCATTGTCATTTCTTGCAGGGATGTAATTGTATTGATGGAAATAATGAATATTGGTGTCATGTTCCGCTTCTAAACCATGATATCCTTCATAGGACTCCGCATTTCCTTGGGTTTGGCCATCCCAGGACCCTCAAATCCCTTTTGCATCATTTTCTTTTCTTCTTTTCACTTCTTATTCACATGCATCTCTTGTTCTTGTTTCTTTCTATTTCTGCATTTATTATTAATGTTTATTTTTGTAGGATTGGGTTAAATGGTTGATGTAATTTATTTTGAAGGATAAAAAGAATAATTCAATCCTTGGAAAATGTTTTGAAGGTCATAGTAATCATTGAGCGACTTGGATTAGTTTGCTTATTCCCAAATCCAAATTTTAGGAACTCCTTTGTGGCAAATAACAATAAATTTCTGCTATTTTTTAGAGCATGCTAATGAGGTTCAATCGAGTTAGTTCCACTTGCATTAGATCAAAAAAAAATTCTAGTTAATAAAAAAAATTACCCATTTCATTTTCACTTGATTAGGTTAGGAATTTGATCGATTTACTAGCTCACTAGTTCTCAAATTTCTAGATTTTAGACTAGTAATTTTCTGCCATTTTTTAGAATGGGTTAACAGAGGTATTTTTGAGTGATTCGACTTATAATGGAGACCTAAGAAATCCTAGCCAATAATTTTTTTTTTCCCATCCAATTTGGATTTGATTTGGTTGGTCATTCGATGAATTATAACTCCCTATAGAAAATCCATTGTTTCCTATAGTAGTACTACAAGAAACCCTGTAGTAGCTTTCCAAAATGCATATACTTGCCCAGATTCGCTCAAGAAGTTTGGTTATTGTCCCTTAGGGTTGAATAAAGACCCCTAAGCTCCAAAACAATTATTATGGAAGACTAAAGACCACTTAGGACTTGCCTCTTTACTATGCAAAACATTTCAATGATTTGGGCTAATGGATAGATTTATGAGATGGGTAATACAATGATGATTTTATTGATTAGCACATACAATGAAATTTGTTAATGGATTTAAATTATTTGAAATTAAATGGTTGATATTTAGTTCACAATCTTTACTTTATGCAATTAAAATATGTTTCTTTCCTTGTACTTTCTTTCTTGCAATAGGTTGAGGTTTCCATTTTGAGCCTTTCATTTTCTGGAATTAGTTTAGGATTTGACTTCAGTACACAAACTCCATTACATCATGACAACAAAGGAAGGGTACATTGTATGTTGCACATATAGTTGTGATACCTCTTAAGTTTGTACGAACTCCAGGTTGATAATTAAATTTGGTAGCCTTGGTAGTTGCATCATTCTTGTTGCAATACCAAGGCACATTAGCGGTTGTTGTTGCAACGACTCTCTTCATGAGCTTCTTGGTTTTTCTGTTTGACTGATTTCTACACTTGCATGAATTTCGTGCATGTCTATTCACTCATATCTACACCATATTTTCACACACATCCAGTCATTCACATTTTCAGGTTGCCATTGGGCAGATCTGGGCTTTCTTGGCCCAGATCTTGTCTCTCCCAGAATTCTCTGTGCATTCTTGGCAGTCTAGGCTCTGACTTGCCTCCAGGAATTATGTAGAAGCTTCTCACACTAGCTCCCAGCAATGCTTTGTGAAATCTTGGGGGTAGTGCCCAATCCTGCCCATTGGAACCGCGTAATGCACAGTTCTAGCCAGCAACCCAGCCAGACTGTTTTGCGCATTGCACAGTTTCAGTCAGTAGTCAGCCTCACTGGACTACACATTACACAGTTCCAGTTAGCAGTAAGCCTCATTAGCAGCTAAGACTACACAATGTGTAGTTCCAGCTGATGCTCTCCCAGCCTCCTGTAGTCAATCATGTGCAATCTTGCCCAACAATCACCAATTTTTTGACCGATCAACTCTCAAGTTGCTTGATGTGTTTTAGCTGACATTGTCTCACCATGAGTGTATTCTCTGTCTCTAGGTACCACATGTTTTTGAGCATCTTCTCAATAGTACAGGTATCTTGGCCTCCAAGAGAGTTGGATCAAAAGACACAGTTGAAATCAGTATTGGTGATGTAGTTGAGCAACGGTCTATGAGCTTGCACATGTACACAAACACACACCTGTTCATTGAGAAAGACATCAATATCACATGGCAAGACATCAACACTATTTTTGTAGGGAGATTTGAGGAGAATCTGGAGGACCGACAAGTCTATGTAAACATCCATAATTCGAGATTTTACAAGTTTGCATGCAGGTTTCCCGTATTCCCATGTGCAGATGTGATCCACTGGATTGTATCACACACTAATTTTGAGTAAATTATATTGAGTAGTGTTAGTAGAGTAAAGCTTGCTTCCTTCGGAACAAAATATTATCAGTAAATGAATCATTTTCCACTGCTGGTGAGAAGGATGGATGCACCATTCTACATTACCAACAACAACACGAACACAAGAGACATCTTGAAGCATTGGCTAAGGGAGCCAAAAAAGTTCAAGATGAAACCCAACTAGATATAAAAGATGAAGACACTCAGGAAGGCATGCCAATTCTTGGTCATCTTCGCATGCTATTTGTATGGCCAAGGGAGTACAAAGACCTTGCTGTAGAGTTAGGTTGCTATGTTGGATCAACTAACAAGTGAAGGAAAACCATTCAACTGGTCTGACATGTTGGCTCTCCAGCTGAAAGTGCATGTATCCAATGCCCGAAGTCTGCCAAAGGATCAACAAGTAAGATTCTTCATGTTTTCTTACCTACTAGATGCAATCTGTGCCCATCAACAGTTTCTTGGCATGGGTTGGGCATGAGCACCTTCAAAAAATGTTGTGAACGTATATTGCAAGTTGTTCTTAGACTATAGCTACTGAGGAGTAATGGCTAGAATATCTTACCATTTCATCTCCCCTATGTAGATGATGATCTTTGAACAAGATCCATCTTGCATGTCCCAGGCAACAATGGAGGCGTTGTTGAACATTGCATATTGGTATGCCTCACTCGATGGCACCTTCATCAGGATGTACAATGCAAAGAAAGCTCCACATGTGTTGTTGTAGTTTTCCACAGACAAGTTGGTCATGAAGGAGGTTGCATACCACATCTCGACAGGGTTATCAACTGGATTGCATAGGAAGAAGAAGGCACCATGGCCTACGATTTCTCTACGAATTGGGTTGTATGCAATCGAGAGTTTGAAAGAAGCGAATGCCAAGGTCAAAGACTTCAAAAGTTCAAATTTAGCACCAAGAGTTTCAATCCGTATGACCCACACTGCTTATGCAGGGACCATTGTGTGAGAGTGTACTATTCTTGGATCCACAGGGCGTGTCATTTGCTAAAGGAAGACCCATGGAGATATTGTTATAACTCCTCTAGGCTCAATGAACCAGTAAGCATGGCATTAGAGTGGCTAGAAGCACAAAGGCAACACCAACACAAGGAGTAGCAACAACATCATTAGTGAGCAGAAAACCTGTGCAAGACAAAGGAAAGAGGAATATTTATGAAATCATAGAGATATAGCACAACTACAAGTTTAAGGAAGACCCACTTGTGGAAAAGGTAGCTTTGGAGATAGATGCAAAGAGATGACAACATGATAGGAGGATAGCACAAATAAAGAGGGAGAATCAAAGATTGGAAGAAGAAGAGAGGAAGCTCTAGGAAGTACAACAGAAACTCAAAGAAGAAAAAGTGTTGTGCAGAAGAGAGAAGGAAGTGCAACATGAACAAGGAACATGAACAGGAGGAAGTGCAAGGTGCATAGATAGTGCAAACCATGCCAATACATGTTGAAGACTCTGAACCAACAAAATATGAGGAACATGGTGAGCAGTTGTAGGAATAGGAACTTGCTCCACAGGATGAACCGATAGTAGAACAGATGGATATGGAGATGGAGCAGTCGACACATGATAAGGACACCGACGTCATGCCAAAAGAAACTGAGATCACCCAACAAGCTTCACTAGCTCCAATAGAAAAACAAGTCTCAAGTGAACAAGGGGATACCATTCTCCTTGAGGACAATTTGAGAACAAATGTGTACAACATAGCCTTTGATGAGTCATAACACAGAGTTGTACAAGCACATAAAGCGCGCACCTCGGATGAGCATGCATCACCTACGCACTTTGAAGAATGGGTGATTGTTTCAGATGTACGAAGACATCCACCTGCCTTGGTTGATGCTGCAAAGGCTTATGTCGAAGCCACGAGCTCGAGTGTGAAGTTATTGATAGCAAAAAATGAGTGCATGGCTAAGGAGTTGCAAGAAACCAAGCAGAGAAAGGAACAATCAACAGGATCCACTAGAGCAAAGATGAAGAAATCCATTGAAATTGAGGACCATTATTTACAAAGAGGACCATTATTTAAAAAAAAGGGTGAAAGAAGCCATTGAAATTGAGAAATCACCCAACACAATGAATAGAGATGATGGTCTAAAGCTAAGTAATTTCTAGAAATCGTTATTAAAAACAAGAAAATAAAACATAATTAATATTATTATTAATCCTAATCATAATTAATAACCTACCTTAATTAAATTACTAATTTAAATAATTTAATTAAAGTGTGCATAAATAAGCAACATTAATAACATTAAATTTAAAAAATAAAATAAAATATTTAATCTTTAATAGTTATTTAATTAGATTAGATATATTCTTTTAACTTAACCATTAAATCTAACTAATATTTAAGAATTTATATATAATATTATTAATAATTCTGAAATTGAAATCAACCATAATTAAATTACTCATTAAATTATAATCAATTAATCGTATAAAAAATTGACAATAAAAATTTCCCTCAATAAGCTATTAATTGCTCCATGCATTCACGTTCTCTCTTCTCAAAATACAGATAAGATTTTCCTAATTATGGACTCACTTGGTCCGTCCAAAACATTGGTTATAAAAGGATAACAAGTTTTTTCCACAATTTTTTTTAAAGCCATAGTTTCTGAAGTATCAGCTCTTGACACAGTCACGCAGAGACTGTATGCCACATGTTCGTCACCTTACCCAAGGCAGTTGTCCATCTACATGGTCATCAACAATTTTACATCAAGATAGCATGAACACTCACAAATATACATATCATAGCTGATCATGTACATATATGGATAATGAGGTACAAGGGAGCCCCGCTTCACTTGCACAATATGATGAAGCTGCAGGTAGAGTTGGACAAAGCACGCATCTGAAGTCTGATCTGGAACTATGGGGAACTCTTGCCGCTCATCACCAATGTTGAGGCTACATATGCACTGCTGTACGGGAGTTTGGATGTCGTGGTGAGAAAGTATGGTACCTTGTCAATTGGTATGCTCACCGAGGCCAAAGAGAAGAACCAAGTCAAATTGGAGCTCAATGCGTACTTTGATCAGTTGATGCACACGACCACTAGCACAGATAACATGCATATGTACATCGCCAGTCCGATCTTACTGAGGGCTAAGTTGCACATGTTATCACTCAGGTTGTTCCCTGCTTCCTAAAGGGAATACGGCCGAGGTAACCACTGACCAATCTTGTAGTTATAGGTTCTAGCCTACCGGTAACTAGAGAGGGCTCTCTATTTATAGTTTAGCTTTGTTTGATGAGTGTTTTAGACTAGTTATGATGCACTATTTGTTTGAATTTGGTGGGTTGGTGAATTATTTTAGAACTGAAGTATAGATTTACATGAGAGTTTGTTCCATTGGGCAATGGAGTTGAGATATTTGTGCTTTTGAAAGTGGATCTGTGAAGACAAAGTGTTGCTGCAGAGCAAGTTAGGCATGTGTGAAAAAATATATCAGATTTGTTGGTGAAAATGGGGATTTAGTGAGTGAAAGGAAGTTAAGAATCTTTCACTATGCTAATGAAGAAACATGAAAGTAATGCTTAAGAGCAGTTAAGAATTCTTAAACAGTATTCACCATGTTAGGATAAGTTTAGACATGAGCAATTAAGAATTCATATCTATGGCTAATCCAGCAGAAAACATATTTAGAAATAGAGATTGAGCATACGGTGTTTGGAACAAATCCTAGGCTATTCTTTTTCTCTACTTACTAAGATTATGAAAACACAAAAGTTATGGAACAAACAGGAAACACATACACAATTAAGAGAAACTTATTGATTCAGCAAATGACACAGGAATTCTGCAACAACACAGAGCTTTACATATCCATCTTCAGACAGCGTTGGAACTAGCAATCTCCATCAGCAATTTTTATTATCAAAAAAGTCTTCAGTATACAATAGAGCTCTTCAGGAAGAATTGTATTATAACTGACCCTCAATGCGTTATCTGAGGGGATATATATACAAAAATAGGGTATAAAATATCTTAGTGGAGAGTTATGGTGCAATAAATTGCACCACCAACTCTCTTACAAAAAGTAAATGACAACATAAATATAACTTTAAATGCTGAGGTAGCTGACATTCCTCTGTCAGACAGATTTGACTTTTGGCTGTGGAAAGTAGGCGGTAGCAGTGCTTTAAATACTGCGTTAATTTTGGCCTGCTATTTGGGTGGATTGCTGAGTCATCTGTATACTGCTTGCTGACCTGTCTACTGACCTATATGCTGATCTTTCTCCAAAAAGGCAAAAAGCAAAGTGGAATTATCTAGGCAAAATTTCCAACATTGCTTGCCACCAATCAGCTGGGGGTAACTGATGTCTTCTCATTTTAACCACTGTCTCATCTGCCTCTGTGTGTCTATAAAAAATTAGGAGGGACCTCAAACAGATGATTAATTTCATGCTCAATAAAGAATAGATTCTCCAGCTTATCATAGAGGGTTTGCCCAGAGGGAGGCCCTGCTTCTTCTGTGGAGCTGCTGGATGCTGTGATCTGGTTTTCAACATAATTGTTGATCCTTGTCATATACTGATTATATGACAGCAGCTGTCCTGTACCAATCACTAAGCTTGGCAGTTCTTTGTCCTGTAAAATAGCCATTTTAGCTCTGAATTCTTCTATCTCAACCTTCATTTCCTGACATTTCCTCTCCAGTGTCTGAGTGAAATTCCTTAATGTCAGTACCTTCTTGGCTGTGAGGATTGTATCTGTTCTGCTGGCTATTTGTAGAGAAGCCAATTCTTCCCTAGTGCGGTTATTGAGAAAGTGAATCATTTTGGTGGCCTGCTCAGGCATTATTTCCAGGGCTGTCCTGGCTCTCTGAATCTCTACATGAGATATTTCTATCAGCTCCACCTGTTCAAAAATTGCTTGAATGGACCTCCATTGGTCCTGTATAGATTGGCCAATTTTGGCCCAGATAATCTTTTTTATTTCTGCTAGGGTCTTACCTAGCATCAACTCTTTCTCTAGAGTTTTTACTTTGGCCTCCAAAGCCTTTATTTCTCTTTGCTTCTCTGCCACAGTCATCTTTGATTTGTCATAACTGGCCTCCATCTTGGCCAGTTTTTCCTTGGCAATATTTATTTCTGTGACTTGGTTTTCTAGCTCTTTAACAACCTTCATCAATTCCTCCATGCCCATGCTAAATTCTGCTACTACTGTTGTTAGGATATTCTGACACATATTAAATAGTTAAGTTCAACTTGGTCTAGTATAGAGTTAGGTATAGAGTTAGGTAAAGTGTGTTTCTTTACCATTGTACATTTTGTAACTTACAAATCCGACAGTCACGATATGTAGTGATCCAACAGTTCACTCTCTCCTCGGTATTACTGACACTTGATCCGTGGCTTGACACCAGATTGGTCCATGAGTTCTATTTAGAGCGCATGGAGGGTCATTGTTCGGGTAATCCGTCTATGAGAGAAAGCTTATGTAAATTTTCATTCTTTTATTAATAAATTTCCTGTAGTAGCCACGTTGGCGTAGGCCGTGGATTGTTTCCCTCTTTGAGGGTTTTAACCACGTCAAAATACTGGTGTATTGATCTGTGATCTGTTTGTGAGCGGTGTCCTTTTGGTGTTCTGTCTGGGGAACTTACCCTGTATATTCCTACAAATATATGTCTCTTGAAATATTGTTTAATGATGGATAAAAATTATTTTAGAAATAATAAGTAACAAATAAATCATATATTAAAAAAATAAAATGTTAAATTTTTTATTTTTTTTTGTTAAGCTTGGGAGGACCTTCTTTTTTTATTTATAAAATACAATTTTACACCACATATGTCAGATAGGTGGCCTCAACTTGCCCTGTGGGAAACCAAGCCTGTTGGCCACCTATCCTCGTTATAAACCATCCAAAAATAATATAGTTTAAGTCGATCTAACCAAGCTATATATGTATAAGTGTCATGATAAGAGTCTGTGTCTATCTATCATAATAATGCATTAGTAAAAGTAAATGCTACCCGCAAGAAACAAAAACACATCCAAGAGACTCACTAATCCTATTGTTCTTCTAAGGCAGACTCCATCGAAGCCAGGTCTTTTGCTGCATCTCCAGGCATGTCAGCAAGCTCAATAATGCAAGGGATGTGCCTTTGGATTCGATCAAGGTGGATGTCCTACTTACACAATCGAAATTGGATTGTCTGCAAGTATTTTTTGTAATTGGGCATGTCTTGGAGGGTCATAGCCATCCCCACTGACATTTATTCCATTTTCTTCCCGTGAGGCTTTTCATGAGCCAGTACACATATAGCATCTCTTTAAACTGGGTGAGTCGTGAGTCTACCCTTGGTACTCCCATGATCTGGGATTACAACCCGCCAATTCTCCATTTCCTCTTCGAACTCCTCCTCATGTTTTATCTTCTCCTCACATTCATCCAAAATCTTACGGATGCCTACATTCGTTCCTTCCCTCGAAGCTGTTGTTGCTTCACTCATGAGGCATTCTACAGGCTTCCTCCCACACCTAGGTTCTGAAGTGCTTGGTTCTGCTACTTGAGTCGACTCCCTCCCCCTTTTGCCGCGTCGTCTTCCAAGTGTAGGTTGGGCCATCTCTTCTCTTTTCCGTGCTTGTTCACACACGAGATACATTAGCTCTCGGTACGTGGTCTCATGCCTCTCTAGATTGATGCAGGTTCCCCTCCCCTCGCGCTTTCCATCACAATTGCCTCTGCCCAGGTGCCCCTTTGCCCCAAGATGTAGAAAACATTAAAAATTATTGTTATAATATAATATTTTAAAATAATATAATGTTCATATTTTTTATTTTTTTATTTTAAGACATAAATATATGTTTCTTGAAATATTGTTCAATGATGAATAAAGATTGTTCTAGAAATAATAAGTAACAAATAAAGAATATATTAAAAAAAGAAAATGTTAAAAATTATTGTTATAATATAATATTTTGAGATAATATAGTTTTCATATTTTTTTAATTTTTGTAGGAGAGATTATAGAAATTATAGATTTAAGTTTAAATTTTAATGTGTATCAAGTTTATGAAGGATTTCTTTTTGTTTCTTGCAACAGAAGGGGACTTAGGCATTGTAGTAATGTTTCTAGTTTTTGTGATTCAAAAGTTCTATTTAAGAATTTCTTATATTCATTGTTCCAAAAGTATTTAGAAAAATTGATAAGTATAGTGCTTTAAAAATTATCTTAAAAGAAAAGAAGAAAGAGGATATATATATATATATATACATGAACTATGCTTTATGTAGATATCCATGTTCAAGTACACTTTCATGTTGCTGCTCCATGTTGTTCCATTTGCTTAGTTATAAATACACCTAAATGTTCGCAACACTAATCTCTAGATACACTCAATAGTGGACAGCATAAAAAAATCATAGAATCTTGAAGTAAGTTGCTTGAGGGTGAATCAACTAAGGTGTCCATTGTGCTAGGGATGGGAGAGACAATGATCATTATAAGGAGATTGAGATGTCCCAACATTTTCCCCATGAAATATATAAGTGTCATTTCAATAGGTCATTCTAAACTAATTCCCTTGATAGATAGTCATGAAATCTTTTCTCTCCTTCCATGAACTCGATTGTTGTAGAAGCCAAAATTCTACTAGTCTCCTAAAATGGCTTTCATAATGATTTAAACACTTCTAAATCTCCTTCAAATAAAACATAATACAACACAAAATCTGGTAATGAAAATGTTCCATAAATATATACTCTCATCTTAAAAGAGATATGTAATATTGATAAGCCATAATATTATGGCAAAATCTATTTAGGAATTAATGATATATAATAATAAAGTGAGAGTGAATATTAATAAATTTTTATATACTTATTAATTATATTATGAAATTCTTATTTTAATTTGTATAACAAAATTATTTCAGTTTTGTTTACCTAACTGGCATATATCAGCCATTGTCTTTATTAGAGTCCTTGCCGATGAGTCCAGTGCATTATCCGAATCCTCGCCTCTCAAGGCTCGTTACAAATTCCCATATTTTGTGGTGGATCCTCATGAAAAGTGGATGTTGTAGGTCTCATTGAATCACAAAGGGACTGTTCATTTTTCTTGAAAATCAATCTCGGCAACATACTTTACTCGATAAGCATCCGTATTAGATTTACCTGCTTGTCATCAAATCAAAGAGACAACCAAAGTACCTGAACAATAACAACAAGGTAATCTATTGTTTCCTTTGTGGAGTTGGTTGCAATTCCATATCTTGATTGATCAGTTTTGGTAAAGGTCATTATGAGCAACCGACATTAGTTGGTCACTGAATTTTGTTTCCATTATTAATGATGCATATTGTGTGAGTGAGAATTAGTTGTCGAAAATACGGTGAATGATCATTGAAGGGGAGAACGTCGAGCACATAAAGTAGAGGAATTACTCTAAGGTCAAAAAAATTTGTTGATTTGTTTGTGCTCATTCAGTAGATCTATTTTTATATCAATTTTATTTTAATCTGAACATTTTTCAATGTTGGATTTATCAATGGCTCTGAACGTTTTTCAATTTTGAATTTATCGGTGCACAACAACCCAACGAAATGAAGAAGCATAATGAAAATAAGTTCACCCTAAAATTGGAGCATGGGTAGTGTAGAAGCCGGCCACCATAACGAAGAAGAGCCGTCATTAGGGTTTGTTGTGTTTCCATACTTGCACACGCCGCATGTATTGGATTATTCTTCTTCTCCACTGCTGAAAGTTTAGATGTCGTTATAGATTCCACACTGTCGCATCACTACCTTTGCGTCCTTATAAGAGAATGCCACTTGTTTCTCCCTTTCTTCTTGTTATCTTTCTTTACAATTAGAATCAGCATGGCACTACCAATATCGAATTTGAATGGTTTCTTTTTGGGCGGGTCTGACGAATCATGAATCATGTCAAGGGGGAGGAGAAACAGGGTCATTCTACATAATTATTTAAAATATTTTGGATGCATGAAGATGAGTGCATAATAAGGTTGTATAGCGAATGTAACTACATTAGTAGTGGGCCTGGCAGAAGAATAATGTTTGCATATTTTACTTTGTATCTAATGAAAACAACTTGTGAAGTTTGAATGTATCAGCTTATGTTGCCTTAATGTTGAAGAAATATTTGAATCTCTACCAAAGCTAATAACAACACTATATATCTTAAATTCATAGCCATAAAGAAATTGGCTTATAATATAATGTTTGAACGTTGGGAAAGAATGTTTGAATATGTTCCAAAGCAAATAATAATACGCATAATAGACTTTTAGTTAAAACAGTAATGATGGTGGTTTTAGTAACATATGGATATTAATGTGTAGTTTATTATTGAATGATAGAATTTATCTGAACTACAGATTTATTAATTTACTAAAATCTATGACGATAAAATTTCGCTATATGAAAATAAAATATAGACTAGCATTTGCACCTTATGTTGCAAAGGAAACGCCGTAAGGCATATAGTGGTAAGGAATAGAGTGGGGAAGAATAGTAAGGCATATAGTGGTAAGGAATAGAGTGGGGAAGAATAGTGACATGTGAATGGGCATTGTTGAAAGCAAGGGTGGACAATAATGTGTATTCTGAAAATGGATATTTTTTTATGGTCAACCTAATGCATTCATTAATTAGCTGACAACGAAAAAGTTTCGGGCCCAGGCTGAACCAACAAAAATCTTTTCTACAAGACTGAAATTGCCTAAATGATTCCTCAATCAATGGAAATAACCGTTTCCCTCCTATAATACCTAAAATACATTGTAGGAGACCGATTTTTCAAGTAACTTAATATAACTAGCAATTCTGAAGATGGGGAGTCGAGGAGAACGAAACGCAAAGGAACGGCCCGTCTATTGATTTCCTCCCACTCTCTTGTATGTGTTTCTTCATAAGATATTACATACTTGATTCCATAGAGATGATTAGTAGACTTTATTAGTCAAATTGCCACATGGAAGAAGGTTCCCTTCCCACAAACAAAGAAAATCTCATACAATAATGGTGTCTTAGATTATTGTTACTGTGTGAGCGCATTCCAGTCCATGTAATAGTAATAATAGATATATCAATGGTTGGGCCCAAATTAGCCTCGTGGAGACACATGTTGCCATTGCAATAGGAAATTGGGGATCTCTCTTGGTCGCCCTATTATAATATGTTGGTTCCTGGTTCTAGTATCCAAATAAGTACAATTTACATAGGCATTGGGTTCATCAAATGATAACAAGAGACACCAATAACTTACTAGGTGATTCAAATGTGAAACAATATTATGTTGTGTTACAATATTGTGTTGTGTTGCCGGGTGGTTCATTAGATGGTAAACTTATAGAATTGCTGCAAGCCATATGTCAGGACAGAGAAGAATAGGTTTGATGGATGAAGATTTCCCAAGAATTTTAACATTCATACTAACACGTTAATAGTGATAATGGCAGTTTCTGTTTCAAGGGAAGTTAGATAGTGCACATATTGGTATAAGATATTACCACACTATAAGCATGATTATGCAACCATCATAGATATACTCATTACTGTACAATAGGCCTAATGTCAGTTAGGAACAGAGACAGATGCTTCACAATACATTATTCCTCCATAGCAGAGCCAAAGCAGTGTGGACCAATTTCATTCTCAGAGGACTGACTTACGTAGGAACATGCGATTGAGAAGTGCCATGGAAACCAGCCCTTTGTCTGCTCACAGAGGGAGAAAACAAAGGATACCTTTTGTTCTTGATGGAGGAATCTCAAGAGGCCTGTGGGAGGTTGATACTTACCTTTAGATCTTCCCAAATTTTGGTATAAGGAACTCGTTAAGGATGGAGGGTGGATAGAACTTCACTAATCCCAATAATTTGGACTTTAAAATGAAAAGGTGGAATGAATATAATTGGCAGAGGAATGGATTTTCTCTGACTCATGACAAATTGGAATGACTCATGACAAATTGGAATGTATGCACTCACCATCGCTCTGAATTCACGTTGCCGAATTGCCATGTCCCTGTGCGATGACTCCTTGAAAATATTAGATTGGTCGATGGACGGGCTAACATTTTGAGGCATGCTAGATATCACCGAGACTTGGAACATCAAACCTACACAGTGAACTCTATTTTCCATTCTAGATTCACGCAACCACTACTAAGCAAAGGAGTTTGTCTACACAAACACGTAGTCTCACAGATCCAACCCTGGGCGGGCAGCCGTTGGAAACGATACATGATGGTCAAAGCTTCAAAAGCCCAAAATGCTATCAACAAACTGGCAGTACCACCTGCACAATCGCCTGCTCAGAGCTAGCACTCTGATGACAGTTCCAAAGCCAATTGCAACACCCATTCCCATTCCAGCTTTTCACGATTCCCACCAATGCATTGTCTGCTCACCGTCCTCATCCTCTCCTGCACCGGAATAAGAAGTATGATCGCTGCAGTTTCGCTAAATTTGATGCCCACAAAGCTTCGAATTCCCCCATAATGAAGACGCTTTAACACATAGTGCGCGGATGAACTATTCGACGCGGTGCCAAATGAAATGCCCAAACCATTTGGGCAAACCTTTTAATCAACGGCCGAAATTGTTGCGATCGTCTAACACATAATCGTGTGGCTTACAAGATGACAGGTAAGCAGAGAGAAGAGTTGATTTCAGAAGGAAACACCTTACAACGTAACAAGTACACTGTAGCTATTTCGACTTGTTTTTTCTTCCATATATTTAATGGTCGACTGAAAGACAATAATCGATGACCTCCTTCAGAAATCAATTATGATCTATTCATGAATGCATCTCTTGTGATAGTAATGACTTTGTATAATGTATTTACATAGGCCGAAGGCCTGTATAAACGGAGCAGCGAAAGTCGGTCCTTTGTTGTTCGAGATCCCCAGACATTTGACCGCTAATATTGAAATTCGTGGGTAGAGGGTATTGATGTCTCTTTCTTGTTATATTTTGATAAGAAAATGGCTTAAATTTCCCTGAGAAATTCTATGCAAGACGAAACTGCAACCTTTGTATTTTGAAACTGTAACTTTGGAGGATAGTGGAAGCTTTGAATAGAATCACGTTTCCACCAATGAATTAAACTATCTCAACAAATTTCAATTCTTCAAATTCTGAAACCTCTGCGATAGGAGTAATCCGAGATGAGTACCCCTAATTTTTATGGAGTACCCCTGATATTTATGAAGCAATTGTAGGTTAACTACAGAGCAATTGTAGGTTAACTGCAGCACCTCTGGGAATCCATCAATTTGGACTAACTGCCACTTTGAGAATATGGGACTAGTGACCTAAGATAATAATAAGGCTTTGGAAATTTACTACTTCACGTAATAATAAGAGTTAGGAAATTTATTAATACATGTGGGTTTTGGTAGCTTTTAGCCCATATTTGGGTTTGCAATACTGGGTTTTGGTAGGTTTGTTTTAGATTTGGGATTACAATGCATGTGGGTTTTCATAGCCTTGGTCCAGATTTGATTTTCTTTAAAGAGAATTTTGGTATTATAGCAAACTTCAATATGGTATAAACAAAAATTTAATGTTATAGTAAATTTCAACATGGTGTCAAAACCTTGGGCCAAATTGAATTCTCTTTAAAAAAATAAAAATTGATATAATAGCAAACCTCAATTGCCAAGGCCCAGATTGGATTCACTTCCAAAGAGAATTTGGAAATAATGCCAAACCTCAACAGCCATACGAATACTACTTGTGGATACTGCCCAGCCTTGTCATTTGCCATGATCTTCTCCCACTTTGCCATTTTCCACGCATTCAGAGAACGTTCAAACTATATGTGCAGAGACACTATCTTTGATTTATTCCAAATGCTTAGGCTCATGGAAGTGTCAATGGGCAAAAAAGGGAATGGCAGCTTTGACAGGGTTGGGGGCGGAAGGGGCAGATATAGCTTGAATAGGAATACAATGGGTTCTCCATCCGCTCCCTTCAAATCTGACGTAGGCACCTTCGGTTTGCAAAACACTCAGTTGCTGAGGTCTATACAAGGGCAGTTCACAAATTGATTTAGAGCATCTGTTCTCTGACTCACAGAACAGTGACAATAAAGCTCTCCAAGATCTGGAAAGAGGGTTAACAAATCGCAGTAAAATACATTGTCCATCAGAACATTATAAAGGAGGAATCAAGATGGAATTTACGTCTAATTCAAGCGGATCAGAAATTCATCAAAATATTCTTGGTTACTCAGACCTATACAAGGGCAGACTATAAATTTATGTAGTCACTGTTTTGTCTCGCAAATCAATGCAAGTAAAGTTTCCCAATATCTGAAAAGATGGTCAACAAATCAGAGAAAATGCATGGTCCATCGCAAAGAAATGTCAGAGAAAATGCATTGTCCATCCACATTATAAAGGAAGAATCAAGAGAGATCTGACACCTAATTCTAGAAGAGCATGCTTTCCAAGATCTCGAAAGGGATTTAACAAATCACAGAAAAATACATTGTCCATCAGAACATTATAGAGGAATCAAGATGGATTTTACACCTATTTCTAGCAGATCAGAAGTTCATCAAAATATTCTTGGTTACTCAGGTCCATACAGGGGCAGACTATAAATTTTTGTAGTCACTGTTTTGTCTCGCAGAGCAACTTCAGAAATCAATTATGATCTGTTCATGAATGCATCCCTTGTGACAGTAATGACTTTGTATAATGTATTTACATAGGCCGAAGGCCTGTATAAACGGGGCAGTGAAAGTTGGTCCATTGTTGTTCGAGATCCCCAGACATTTGACCGCTAATATTGAAATTCGTGGGTAGGGGGTATTGATGTCTCTTTCTTGTTATATTTTGATAAGAAAATGGCTTAAATTTCCCTGTGAAATTCTATGCAAGACGAAACTGGAACCTCTGTATTTTGAAAATGTAACTTTGGATGATAATGGCAGCTTTGAATAGAATCACGTTTCCACCAATGAATTAAACTATCTCAACAAATTTCAATTCTTCAAATTCTGAAACCTCTGCGATAGGAGTAATCCGAGATGAGTACCCCTAATTTTTATGGAGTACCCGTGATATTTATGGAGAAATTGTAGGTTAACTGCAGAGCAATTGTAGGTTAACTGTAGCACCTCTGGGAATCCATCAATTTGGACTAACTGCCACTTTGAGAATATGGGACTAGTGACCTAAGATAATAATAAGGCTTTGGAAATTTACTACTTCACGTAATAATAAGAGTTAGGAAATTTATTAATACATGTGGGTTTTGGTAGCTTTTAGCCCAGATTTGGGCTTGCAATACTGGGTTTTGATAGGTTTGGTTTAGATTTGGGATTACAATGCATGTGGGTTTTCGTAGCCTTGGTCTAGATTTGATTTTCTTTAAAGAGAATTTTTGTATTATAGAAAACTTCAATATGGTATAAACAGAAATTTAATGTTATAGTAAATTTCAACATGGTGTCAAAACCTTGGGCCAGATTGAATTCTCTTAAAAATAAAAATAAAAATTGATATAATAGCAAACCTCAACTGCCAAGGCCCAGATTGGATTCGCTTCCAAAGAGAATTTGGAAATAATGCCAAACCTCAACAGCCATACGAATACTACTTGTGGATACTGCCCAGCCTTGTCATTTGCCATGATCTTCTCCCACTTTTCCATTTGCCATACATTCAGAGAACATTCAAACTATATGTGCAGAGACACTATCTTTGATTTATTCCAAATGCTTAGGCTCATGGAAGTGTCAATGGGCAAAAAAAGGGAATGGCGGCTTTGACAGGGTTGGGGGCGGAAGGGGCAGATATAACTTGAATAGGAATACAATGGGTTCTCCATCCTCTCCCTTCAAATCTGATGTAGGCAGCTTCGGTTTGCAAAACACTGAGTTGCTGAGGTCTATACAAGGGCAATTCACAAATTGATTTAGAGCATCTGTTCTCTAACTCACAAAATAGTCACAATAAAGCTCTCCAAGATCTGGAAAGAGGGTTAACAAATCGCCATAAAATACATTGTCCATCAGAACATTATAAAGGAGGAATCAAGATGGAATTTACGCCTAATTCAAGCGGATCAGAAATTCATCAAAATATTCTTGGTTACTCAGACCTATACAAGGGCAGACTAAAAATTTATGTAGTCACTGTTTTGTCTCGCAAATCAATGCAAGTAAAGTTTCCCAATATCTAAAAAGATGGTCAACAAATCAGAGAAAATGCATGGTCCATCGCAAACAAATGTCAGAGAAAATGCATTGTCCATCCACATTATAAAGGAAGAATCAAGAGAGATCTGACACCTAATTCTAGAAGATCATGCTTTCCAAGATCTGGAAAGGAATTTAACAAATCACAGAAAAATACATTGTCCATCAGAACATTATAGAGGAATCAAGATGGATTTTACACCTATTTCTAGCAGATCAGAAGTTCATCAAAATATTCTTGGTTACTCGAGTCCATACAAGGGTAGACTAAATTTTTGTAGTCACTTTTTTTTCTCGCAGAGCAACTTCAGAAATTAGTTATGATCTGTTCATGAATGCATCTCTTGTGACAGTAATGACTTTGTATAATGTATTTACATAGGCCGAAGGCCTGTATAAACGGGGCAGCGAAAGTCGGTCCTTTTTGTTCGAGATCCCCAGACATTTGACCGCTAATATTGAAATTCGTGGGTAGGGGGTATTGATGTCTCTTTTTTGTTATATTTTGATAAGAAAATGGCTTAAATTTACCTGTGCAATTCTATGTAAGACAAAACTGTAACCTCTGTATTTTGAAACTGTAACTTTGGATGATAATGGAAGCTTTGAATAGAATCACGTTTCCACCAATGAATTAAACTATCTCAACAAATTTCAATTCTTCAAATTCTGAAACCTCTGCGATAGGAGTAATCCGAGATGAGTACCCCTAATTTTTATGGAGTACCCCTGATATTTATGGAGCAATTGTAGGTTAACTACAGAGCAATTGTAGGTTAACTGCAGTACCTCTGGGAATCCATCAATTTGGACTAACTGCCACTTTGAGAATATGGGACTAGTGACCTAAGATAATAATAAGGCTTTGGAAATTTACTACTTCATGTAATAATAAGAGTTAGGAAATTTATTAATACATGTGGGTTTGCGTAGCTTTTAGCCCAGATTTGGGTTTGCAATACTGGGTTTTGGTAGGTTTGGTTTAGATTTGGGATTACAATGCATGTGGGTTTTCGTAGCCTTGGTCCAGATTTGATTTTTTTTAAAGAGAATTTTGGTATTATAGCAAACTTCAATATGGTATAAACAGAAATTTAATGTTATAGTAAATTTCAACATGGTGTCAAAACCTTGGGACAGATTGAATTCTCTTTAAAAAAATAAAAACTGATATAATAGCAGACCTCAACTGCCAAGGCCCAGATTGGATTCGCTTCCAAAGAGAATTTGGAAATAATGCCAAACCTCAACAGCCATACAAATACTACTTGTGGATACTGCCCAGCCTTGTCATTTGCCATGATCTTCTCCCACTTTGCCATTTGCCACGCATTCAGAGAACGTTCAAACTATATGTGCAGAGACACTATCTTTGATTTATTCCAAATGCTTAGGCTCATGGAAGTGTCAATGGGCAAAAAATGGGAATGGCAGCTTTGACAGGGTTGGGGGCGAAAGGGGCAGATATAGCTTGAATAGGAATACAATGGGTTCTCCATCCACTCCCTTCAAATTTGATGTAGGCACCTTCGGTTTGCAAAACACTCAGTTGCTGAGGTCTATACAAGGGCAGTTCACAAATTGATTTAGAGCATCTGTTCTCTGACTCACAGAACAGTGACAATAAAGCTCTCCAAGATCTGGAAAGAGGGTTAACAAATCGCAGTAAATACATTGTCCATCAGAACATTATAAAGGAGGAATCAAGATGGAATTTACGCCTAATTCAAGCGGATCAGAAATTCATCAAAATATTCTTGGTTACTCAGACCTATACAAGGGTAGACTATAAATTTATGTAGTCACTATTTTGTCTCGCAAATAAATGCAAGTAAAGTTTCCCAATATCTGAAAAGATGGTCAACAAATCAGAGAATATGCATGGTCCATCGCAAACAAATGTCAGAGAAAATGCATTGTCCATCCACATTATAAAGGAAGAATCAAGAGAGATCTGACACCTAATTCTAGCCGATCATGCTTTCCAAGATCTGGAAAGGGATTTAACAAATCACAGAAAAATACATTGTCCATCAGAACATTATAGAGGAATCAAGATGGATTTTACACCTATTTCTAGCAGATCATAAGTTCATCAAAATATTCTTGGTTACTCAAGTCCATACAAGGGCAGACTATAAATTTTTGTAGTCACTGTTTTGTCTCGCAGAACAATGAAAGTAAAGTTTCCAATATCTGAAAAGAGGGTCAACAAATCACACAGAAAAGACATTGTCCATCACAATATTATAAAGGAAGAATCAAGAGAGATATGACACCTAATTCTAGCAGATCACAAATTCATGAAAAATAGTTTATGTCTACATTGTTTTCTGTCTCACATAACAGTGAAAAATAGTGAAAGTAAAGTTTCCCCACATCTGAAAAACGGGTTAACAAGTCGCAGAGAAAAATATATTGTCTATCACAACATTATAAAGGAAGAATCAAGAGAGATATGACACCGTCGACAGAGATCTGACACCTGATTCCAGCAGAGAATAAATTCATCAAAAATAGTTTACTGCATCATAAATACAATGCCTTTATTTAGTAGCTCCTTTTCTAATCCCTATTGTGGCACACAGACCCAAACAATGGGATTTCCCTTGAATAATAGATCTCCTCTGAACACATTTTTATCTCACCCTTAGACTGATGCAGGCTCCACTCTTATACACAACGATTCTATTCAGTTATGCACTGAAAATCTGAACAGAAATGCATCTAAACACCTAGACCTCTGCTAGTTGGAGTGACAACTGTAACACCATATCTGCCACATTTTTGGATCATGGAAAACCATAATGCATGGCATATTTGGATGCGAACTTCATGATCTTGCTGGCATTTCTCTTCACATCACTTGCCCCCAAAATCCATTCCTTGTCCTCGCCATGAATAAACCCAACAAGTCCCGTGAATCTCTCAATAGACGTGAACGGCTGTCAGGCTTCACAGCCCCTGCATCAAAATCAGAGTGCAGATTCGTATAAACATTATGAACAGATCAATGCCCTCGCCTAAATGAACCAACTGGAGCGAATCTGCGACGGAGAGGGACTAGAACCCTGGATCTTCGAAGGCGAGCTCGTCCGTGCCTTTCCAAATGGATGAAAGATTCAAGAGAGGCTGCACCGAGAATAAGCCCAAAGATTCGTTTCTTCCAGCGAGGGGTTTCGGAGCCAGAGGATGCGACGCTTTAACACATAGTGCGTGGATGAACTATTCGACGCGGTGCCAAATGAAACGGCCAAACCGTTTGGGCAACCCTTTTAATCAACGGCCGAAATTGTTGCAATCGTCTAACACATAATCGTGTGGCTTACAAGATGACAGATAAGCAGAGAGGAGAGTTGATTTCAGATGGAAACGCCTTACAGCATAATTATAAATTTTGAAAATTTATTTATATTTTAAGAAATTAAATTTTTTAGTGTCTCTTAAATTGGTGATTAAAATAGAGTTATAGTGGTCTTTTTGTCTTTTTATATAGATTATGTGTAACTTTTTATTGTTTAAATTGTATTTTTAAATAATCTATTATTTTAATATTTTATATTAAAATGGAACGAGTTGCAAACTTTCTTCAATAGCACTAAATTATTTTACTTTTAATTACTCTTTTCTTTTAAGCATTAAAATATTTTACTAAGGTAGACATTAATACACACACATTTCATTAGCTGATATTGTAATATATTAGCTACTATGGATATTCAATTAATTTATTTAAGTTTTATATTGAAATATTAATGATATATAACATTATATTATTTAATATAAACTTTGAAATAATTTATTTATTACTCTAAGAGTGAAAGTGAAATATCAATGCACCAAGTGAGTGTAATGAGAATATGATTATCAATATTTTATAATATAATTGACTGTAATGATAACATGATTATTAATGAGGAGGCAATTTTCAAGGACAGAGGTCGGTGAACGAACAGTTATGGTTTACAGTCATTAGCAAGCGTTGAGCTCCATGGAAGGGCACAAGGGAGGGAGCTCCACTCCCTCCTATAAGCAAGCTATAGCTAGTTGAGGTAAGAAGCCAATGGAAGAGGTTAGAGGTATTGTTGAAGGAGGGAAAGAAAGAATGGAAGAAGAGCAAGAGGGAATTACAACAAAGGAGTATAATAGAACAAAAGAAAAGGTGGAGGACGACAAGGAACAAGGGGCAAAAACCAAGGCACAAAAGGGTCCATGTAAACCCAAAACTGAAGTCAGACCCAAAGTAGTTCTGAATGATCTTGCTCTGTAGGCACACAGGGACCACATGTGGACATATGCTATCATATATAAATTCATGAGAGTATGGCCCACTGAAAAAGCATTACAAACATGGATTAAATATCATTGGAAACCAAAAGTAAGAATTGACATACATCTTGGGTCAAAGGGATTCTTCACTATGGTCTTCACAAATATTGAGGATAAAGATAGAGTGTTTGAAGGGGGGCCCGACTTCTTCACAGCTGTTGGCCTCTATATGAGGAGGTGGATGATGAAATTTGTCTTGAGCGGGAGACATTCACTTCAGTTCCTGTATGGTTAAGGCTTTACTCCCTTCCTCTTGACTATTGGCAAACAAAGTCATTAACAACCATATGAAATAAATTAGGATGTTTTGTCAAAGCCTCTGAAGCCACTAGAAGGGGAAAGTACAATTCCTTTGCATGAATTTGTGTGGAAATGGATTTTTCTGGCTCCCTACCGGATGAAGTTATATTGGAAGTATTCGATGAAGAATGGGTTCAAACAATTGATTATGAACATACTCCATTTAGTTGTCGCAGATGCCATGAGGATGGACACCTTTTCAGGGATTGCCCTCTCAGTAAAATAAAGAATAAAGGCAAAGCTACCACTACAAAAGACACTGAAATCTTTCATAAAGTGATCCATAGAGGAAAAGGAAGCAAAAGGGCTCTTAAGCAACTTCAAGCAGAGGGGCCTTAGGCCAGTCTGAACAGGTACCAAGTGCTCGAAGAAGAAGAGAAGATAAAAAAAGAAGATCAAGGAATGGAAGGCATTCCAGAGGAGAAGGAGAAAGAGGAAGACAAGAAACTAACAAAGGACAATAATAAATAGAAAGAGACTATGATGAGTGATGCCAAGCTAGATATGGACCAGGATATGACCCAGAGCAAGATGGAAATTGAGGACCATAAACTACAGGAGATTCTTGAGAGAGAAAACCTAGATTTAGAAGGGTTCTTGAAACAGGGAACCATGGGAACGGTAGACTCGTTACCTCAAGAGGAGTTCACTAGAGTACAACAACTGTACTTAAGGAAAACCTAGACAATAGGGATGGACAAGCAAAGTAACACTGCAAGGCCAGGTAGCGAAGGGGTGAAAACTATGAAAAACACACTAGGATTAACATCTTGATGCTCCGGAAAGAAGAGAGGCAGAAAAAAGCAGATTGAGCTATTGATGGAATGTGGAAAGCTAATGTTAGATTCAGGTAAGATGAAAGACCTAACCAATTACTCCTTCACAAATATTGAATGATGAAGTTCACTTCTTGGAATATCAGGGGTCTAGGGAGTAAAAAGAAGAAAAGGTTAATTAGTAACAGAATCAAACAAGAAGCATCGGGTATGGTTTTTATCTAGTAAAATAAATGTTCCATTTAGAAAATTAAAGAAATATATAGCAAATGGCTTAATCGTTTTGAGTTTTTAGAAGTCAACGAAGAAAATACTGCAGGAGGCATTCTTACTCTTTGGAACCCCCAAAATATTGGTATAATAGATGCTGAGGCTTCTAGAAATTATTTATCAGTGGTTATTCAACCTATGGGGGATAGGGAGATCTATCTAGTAACGAATGTTTATGGCCCTCACAGAATGGATAACAAAATCTGGTTTACAGATTCTCTGGTGGATCTCAGAGAAAGATATGTAGATATACCATGGATTTTGGGTGGTGATTTCAACATGATCAAATCACTATCAGAGAAGAAAGGGGCCACTAGAACTCTAAACAAAGACTTCTTAGCCTTTCAAACTTTTACGGATTCTATGAATCTAGTTGATATTGTTTCGAGTAGTGGTCTCTTAACTTGGAACAATAAAAGAGGAGGAGAGTCTCTAGTTGCATCAAAGTTAGACATAATCATCATCTTAGAGGAGCTTATGCTCAATAATAAGGAACTGGCAGCGAGTATTCTCCCCTTTGGAGGATCAGATCACTGGTCGGTCCTACTGGAGGTCAAAAGCATAGGTACCCCCAGGAACAGACCTTTCAGATTTGAAAATGTCTGGCTCACCCATCCAGATTTCGTCAACAACATTTCAGGTTGGTGGTCTGAATATTTACACATTCAGCGTACAAGTATGTTCCTTCTTCACAAAAGATTAAAACATATCAAGTGCAGGCTCAAAGATTGGAACAAGAATGAACTTGGCAATATTTTTGAACGAAAAAAACTATTGAAAACAAATTGTAGGAACTAAGACAAAATCTCATCATGGTTGGCTTTGACAAAGTTAGAAATGAGAAAGCTACCAAACTCCAGCAAGAATGGGAGAACTTTTGTAAATAAGAAGAAATATTTTGGAGAGAAAAGTTTAGAGTGCAATGGCTAAAGAAAGGAGAGTGAAATACCAGATTCTTCCACAGATCCACCTTCGTAAACAGAGCCCATAATAGGATCTCTTTGATCAAGGATGAGGGAGGGCAAATTCTCAGTTCCCACGAAGACATAGAAGTTGTGTTAGTCCAACTCTTTCGTGGGATAGTAAAGGAAACCATTACGATCATAGAACATTTCATCAAGGACTTAAGAAGACATATTCCAAGAATAGTGTCTAGAGAGGATAACTTCAACCTCAATAGGTTAGTGACTAAAGAGGAGATCTGTGAGGTCCTCAAGGAAATGAAAAATGGTAAAGAACCAGACCCTGATGGTTTCAATGTAGATTTCTTTAAATCTTGCTAGAATATTGTTAAACATGATGTTATGAATGTAGTAGAAGAGTTCAGGAGGAATATAACTATTCTGAAAGCACTCAACACCTCCTTCATCTCTCTAATCCCTAAATAGGATAATGCCCTAACTCCAGATAAGTTTAGACCCATAGCATTGTGCAATGTGGTTTATAAGATAATATCCAAGGTTGTAGCCAATGTTGGCACTATGTTTCAAGTGTTGTCCTTGATGGCAACTCACTCAGAGGTTGGTACAGGTGCTCAGAGGTTGGTACAGGTGATGGCAACTTAATCAGAGGACAGATCTCAGTACAGCAGGACAAGAAAGATATATACGCAGGTTTATCAAAGAGAATCCGCGTATACACGCAGGTTTGCTTCAGTAAAAGCGCGTATATGTGGAAAACCTATCTTTGGTCCATGGCGGTTATTCCTTGGAAGTTGTGCCTATGGTTTTGGACCATGGCGTCTCGACGAACGTGTTGATCCCTAGTTTCGAAGTTGATGGTATTGGTTTGTTATGGTTTTGGACCATGGTATTGAGCAAGGCCTAAGGCTATATAAGGAGAAGATCATTAGGCAAAGAGTCAGGATTGGGTGTCTGACGAAGTGAGAGGATATGGTATTGCTGGTTGTCTGTTCGGGAAGTTTGGCAAGGGTCGGATCTGACAGCGGAGGCATAAGTAATCATTTCTAGATCTGTACGCGGGTTTCCTTTGGAGAAAGTGCGTATACACGCAGTTTCGGTAAAGTGCAGTAGCGTATGCATGATAAAGTTTGATATCTCAGGTTGCTGCTGATTCTGGTGGTTGTTACAGAGTTCTGGTCTCTGGTTTGGGTTCTATGTTCTTAATGACAGGGTTTCAGTGATTCAGTATTGGGTTGTTTAATGAATTATGATGCAAGCTTAAGTTGATGATTGTATTGCAGTAATGTTTGTTT
>APFE030108224.1:36821-54168 GCA_000404065.3 Pinus taeda
TAGTTGGAAAATGAGAGAGGGTTGTAGCCCTCTGCAGGTTGTAGCCTGCATACTGGTAAAGGACTGCACCAGTATATAGTAAAAGAAGTTTCTCATTAAAGAAGAAAGAAACAAATTGCAGCAGGTGGTTTTCACCCACATTGGGTTTCCACCTTATATCATGGTGTTCATGTGTGTGGCTCTTGTGTGATGTCCTGTTCTGTTATACTGCACCTGTTTACTATTAATATGCTTAATAATGTTCTTATGCATTCACTGAAGATTAAGCTAACTGAATTATAAGATCTCTGGGTATACGCTAGTTTCATTAGACACAGTCGCGTGTATACGTTGGTTCACTTAATTGAAGTAGCGTATATGAATCTGAGTATGAAATTGAAAAGTTTTATCTGATCTAATAATATTGATTCACCCCCCCCTCTCAGTATTATTTCCAACAGCCAATAGACTCAAACCTCTTTTACCCACTCTAGTGTCTGGGGAACAATCTAGTTATGTGGAAGGCACGCAAATTCTCAATAATATCATTCAAGCACAGGAGGTGGTACACTCACTGACAAGAAACAGGAAGGCTAGAATGATCATGCAACTAGACCTAGCCAAAGCTTATGACAAGTTGAATTGGACCTATATTAGGAGAGTTCTTATTGCTTTTGGGTTTGATCATAACTGGGTCAGATGGGTCATGGCTCTGGAAACTTCTCCCAGTTTCTCTATTTTGGTAAATGGTTCTCCATCTGAGACTTTTATTCCTTCAAGAGGCCTTAGGCAAGGTGATCCACTCTCTCCTTTTCTCTTCATTCTTATGATGGAAGGACTAGGGCGGCCCATAAAGCAGGCAAAGGAAGATGGCAAAATCAAGAGTTTCCAACTTTCTGAGAATGGACAGTCCTTGACTCATTAGCAATTTATGGATGATACCATGCTGCAAGGAATCCCTACGGTTAAAGAGGCTCTGGCATACAAACAACTTCTAAGTGACTTTGCCATGGCTTCAGGTACAGAGGTTAATCTTTCCAAATCCAATGTTTTTTTCTTTAATACCAATATTTCTATTCAAAGGAATATATCCAGAATTTTGGGCTTTCGAAGGGATTTCCTTCCTTCAAAATATTTGGGTGTGCCTCTAACTGCTAAACCTCTACATAAGAGCATATGTGAGTGAGTGATTAATAAGATGCATGATAAAATTAGGAATTGGACCATCAGATCTTTAAACCTAGTTGGGGCCATTCAAAGGGACTTCCTCTGGGGCAAGGGGGAGAATAGAAAGAAATGGGCCTTGGTAGCCTAGGAAAAGATTTGCAAACCTAAAAATCATGGAGGTCTTGGTTTGGACAATCTAGAGGTTCCAAGTAGGGCTTTAGGAGCTAAAATTTGGTGCCGTTGGGTTAAAGAACCAAAGGCTCAATGGGCTAATATTGGGAAAGAGAAATATGCTAGTACTTGGAAAATTAACGATCATATAAGGATTTGATTAGAAACTTTTTGGCGAAATCACATAATTGATCATTTGTCGAGGCGTTTCGAACCAACTAGTGTGGTTCATCGCCAGGACAAGTTGAAGATAGGCTTAGTACAAAAGAATAGCTTCTAGAAAATCAGAGAGGGAGATCTGGGACTATTTTGGGAAGACAAATTCTAACAAAAATTGATAATGTTAAAAGAGGATTTTAAGGGCCTCAAGATTGAGATAGACATCGTAGGTTTATCTAAGGTTAAATAATTTTGGGATCAAACCCATAATTCAAGAAAATGGAGAAACTAGAGGAATATTGTTTACACGAAAAACAACCCCTTGAAAGCTAAAGGAGAGGCTCATATGAAAATGTTGGAACAAAGGAAGATTCTAGTATTAGGGGGGCATGATCAGTTAAGATGGGGAAACAAAAATGAGGGTACCTTTAAGCTTAAGGAGGAAAAACACATACTCCCTGAGCTGGATTCTCTTGCTCCAGATAGAATTTGAAAAATATATGGAGATATCATGGTTGGATGAAGATTAAACTCTTCATGTGGTTGGTTCACCATAAGAAAATTCTAACTTGGGATAACATTCAGAAAAGGGGGGTTCTGGGCCCTCCAGATGCTAGCTCTGTGAAGCCCAAGAGGAAACTATGGAACACCTCCTCAGCAATTGCATCTTCACCTCTAGATTGTGGGACTCTTTTGCCACCATCTTCCAAAAGGCTGACAAGGATAGGGGGAGTATTATCAAACAACTGGAGGTGAAATTTTTCTGATTCTGAAATTCTTTGCTCAGCTTGGGCTGTCACGCCTAGCTTCATTATTTGGAATGTCTGGAAAGATAGGAATAATAGGATCTTTAAAAATGAAAAGAGACCCATCCAATGTCTTTTTGAGCAGACCTTAAGACAACTTAGAGAGACGGTTAGCACAAATGTGAGAAATCCCCCTAAGAATCCACCTTTAGATGATAAAATGAGAATTCTCAGACAGTTGGGCATGCAGGGGCTTATTCCTCAGGGCATGGATGGAAAGGTTAGGATAATAAAAAATGAGTAAGACTATTGGCATCCTCCCTCTAAGGGTTTTCTGGAATATAACATTGATGGGGCCTCTAAAGGTAACTCGGGTATTGCTGGCTTTGGAGGGCTGTTAAGGGATGAATTGTGAAATATCCTTTCCATCTTCCATTGCCATTTAGATAGAGCCACTAACAACATGGTAGAACTAATGGATATGTAGCAATGCTTAGAACTCCTAGTGCAGGAAAATCGACAAAATGTGATTATCAAAGCTCACTCTGAGCTAATCCTAAACTCAGTCAAAAGAATTAGTTGGTGCTCGAGGTCGAAGAAGGTTTCAAAACATTGTAGGTGTATCCAGGTCTTTCAATGGATACAGCTCCACCTCATGTGCCTACACACAGTAAGTTCTAACCATGTACGAAGGAAGGCTAACAAACTGGCAGATTTATTAGCTAACCAAGGAGTCAATTGTACCATTAGCAGAGTCGTGATAGAAATGCAAGGGTTGTCTCAGAACAGACTCAAGGAACAGTCTGGGTGCCAAGTAGATGAATATATGTTGGTGTATTGTAACAGAACCATGGAGGCTAGGTCCAGATAATTTGGTTTCGACATGAGTTGCTACTTTTTCCTCATTTTTACCCTTCTTCAATTGCTCGTTAGATTCTGCTACCCAGGTAGTTGGCCGGAGGGATGGGAATGTACTTTACATGGGTTCATTAACTGGTGCAAAGGGGATGGAGTGAGAAGCCAGAACCTGAGCTTTCATGGAGGTCAGAATACCCTATATTCTCTTGACGGGGATGCAATTCTGCTCGGAAGGTGGTTTTTTGGTCATCGGGTGCCTTTCAAGCAAAAAGTGGTTTCTAAGATTTGGGAGCTATTCCATTCAAATCGCTACACATGGCCGAGTGGTGGGTATGTAAACCACCCTCATCGCATGCTAACAAGTGGTGCTTTAGGCCTGTGCGATATGATCCTGGGTTGTCGGATCAAGCATGGTGGATCGATGACTAGGAATCATCGAGCATGTCAGTGGGTCCATGTGTTAAGCAACAGGCCTTTCAACATTGCGATATCTTTCTTATTCGTTGGATCATGCCTAAGAGATCTATGGTTAGATACCTTTTTGCTTATCAGTGGGTCCTACAGGTTAATCGTCCTTCTCCTTCGCACTGGGATTTCTTCCTCCACCATGGGATCGGGCTTGGTGTTTCGATGGTGGAGATTAAAGGATGCAATTGTGATTTCAGCTTTGATTTAAGTTTTTCTTTGGTTTGAGTGTTAGTCCCCCATTCAGATTGTGTGAGTCGAATGGCTAGCCTTGGTACGATCGGCCATTGGAGTGTTTTACTGTTTTTATTGGGAGGAATCATGTTTTCACCATTATCTCGATGCCCTTGATTGTTTGGTCGTAGTTTTCATCTGGTCCATGGATCCACTTCGATGGTTGTAATCTATGTATATTATTTTCTGATTTAATCATAATGAAGGTACGACTCTTGCTTTAGCAAAAAATGATAACATGATTATTAATATTTTATAATATTTTTATTAAAACTAACCAAATATGTATAATCATTTATGTTTTCTTTATAGCCGACAATGTTTTTTCATTTAAAGAATTTTTTTTGGAGACATGTGTCAACTCCAAGTTGAGCATAGACATAATTACATACTCCTCTAGGCTCAATAATATATAAATATGACGAAATTATTTAGGTATAAATAAAATATATTGAAAAATATATAATATAATAATATGCCTTTTTCGAAAGATTAATTAAAGATGATTAAAGAATACTACATGAATAATATGTATAAAGTTGAATGATATATTAAACCTAAATATTAAATAACGTAATCAATGTAATATATTAAATATATATTATTTTAATATTATTTATCTTTTTAGGTTAATTTATAACAAAATATAGATTTACATTTATATATGTAAAAGGATTGTGAAAGAAATTATTATTCTTTTTCTTCTACAACCAATGTAATTAGAAAGGATGATTTAGGCATTGTAGGGATGTCTTTAGTTCTTCCAATGACCAAGTTTTATTTAGGAATTTCTTATGTTCGATTTTTTTTTTAATATAGGAACTAATGGTAAGTGTGCTATTTAACAAATTGACTTAAAATAAAATCATAGAATGGATACATAAGGGAAACTGACAAAAATAAAATAAAATTAAGCCTTAAGTGGATAGTAATATTCAAGTACACTTTCATAATTCTACTCAATCTTGTTCCATTTTCTTAGTACTAAATTCACCTAAAGGGTGAAATGAATCTCTAGCTACATGCATGGGTGGATAACATAAAATAAACCTTGACATTTAAAGTAGGTTGTTTGAAGTTTAATTTATGGAAGTTTTCATTGTAGTGGATTTAGGATACAGAAAAACAGATGGAGGGAGATGGGGATCTTTTAAGATTCTTCTAGTGAAATATTATAGTGCCATCATACAATAGGTGATTTTTAGATAATTCACTTAATAGATAGTCATGAAGGCTATTGCTTAGTAGTTTGAAGGTGTACTTTAGTAGACATTATTCATATATCTTATTCTTTTCTCTTTTCTATCTTTGTATTTCCCCTTCCATAGAATTTATTCTTTCGTTAAGTAAACTACAATTATATTGGTCCTTAACATTGCTTTCATAATACTTCATTATAGATCTACTTCAAATCAAAGATATATAACACAAACTCTCACAATAGAAATGCACAATATATAAATGGTATGATCATAAAGAAAGACTCACATAACTATGCTAAGCCTATATGCTACATGTTTGGCCCCTTCCTTACCCTTATATATTCCATAAACATTCCATACACTAGAAAGGCCTTATATATTCCAATAGACTTCCTAAACATTCCCTACACTAGAATAATTCTCTCCCCTACTTGTGCTAACAATATGATGGAGGATTCAATATCCTTTAGAGTGACGGATGGAAGTTTAATGGAGACATTGCCATTGCATACGTATTAAGACATATGTACAAGAGGAGCGACAATAGTTTAATTGTATTCGTGGTAAGATATACATGGAAATAATTATTCTACTTCCATCGCTTACCCTTTCTATAATAAAAATTCTTTAGTAATGGAAAACCAATCATTTTCTTTTGAATCTACTTTTCTACTATCCGAAAATGAAATTCCTTTACTATAAAAGTAATTTTCCGAAATATATTAACAAGAGAAAGGCTAAAGGATGGTGTGGTACTAATGAAAATCTAAAATTACTATAATTTACTAACTCTATTGTTGTGAGAGTGAGGAATCCTTTGGATATTACAATGGAAACACCAAATTCCCTCGAATATTCCATTACTTTTCGTCCTTTATATTATTAAGGAATACTAACAATTTTAATAAAACAATATATTGAAGAAATAATAATAATATTTTGTAATAAATATTGTTGTTATTAATAAATTAAAAAACGTAATGATACAATTATTTATGTTTAAGTGATGTGTTGTTTTTCTATTTACATTTAAACACTTCATTTTTTTTTTAATATTAATTTTTTAAATTAAAATTATCTTATATGATTTTTATTTTAATATATTATTATTGTAAAAATGAATGATAATTATAAAATTAATTATAAGTTGAATATAATATTAAAAAAATTCATTTCATATTAACCCCTCCTCACACCACCATCTTCTTCACAAAACATATATTTAAAGAAATTTGTATGATGATAATTCATAATATTATAGTTATAATCCATTATAGGAAAGATGAAATATCAATTGCATTTCTTCTCATTCGTTTGAATGTACTAGCTGGTACAATTTGTTTATGTAAAGATTACTATTATTAGTCCCTGCCTCTAGTATAACAAGGACTATAGCATTTGCATCAACGTTGACTCTGTATTAGTTTGAGTTGAACAGAGCATTTAACTGATGTTTCTCACTTTTATCCAAAGTTTTATTTTCAAGCTTTGATGTTTTTTTGCTTTTATCCAAAGTTTGATATTGGAGGTCTTATTGCTGGGTTGTTGAATTTCTAGATCCAGAAAAAACTTTTAACCAAAGTCTGAATTTACTTTCTATTTAGCTTTTTGAATTTTAAGCAATGTTTGGATGGATTGTTTCCACTCACCACATAAAATGTTATGTAAACAATGTAAAAAAAAATACTTGAACATTTATAGTAATTCATCTGTTGCTTACACTTTCCACTTGACATTTACACTTGCCACATACCACACAGCTTGAGAATTGGCAAGAAATTGTGTATTTAGGGCTCCACAATTAGCAAAATCTCATTCATAACCTTGTCTAGATGGTTAATAATGCCTTCTTCTAGTTTCTTCCCAAAGCACATCAAGAACAAGATGCTAGAAATTGTGAACCACACATTGGAAAACACACACACACGCCCTTGGTTTTTCCCTGCCTGGATGTGCAAGAACGACCTCAAATAGAACAAAAATTGTGCATTTTAACTTATGGGAAGGCATGTTGTGCAGGCAAGCCATTATTTTGTTCTTGTATCATATTGATTAAGTAGATCCAAAATAATTCTATTTGAAAGGAAATTATGAATGCTATTTGAAAGGGAACTATGCTTATAAAAATTGAATGGGAATTTTATTTATATTTCTTGAATGAGAATTTTATTTATACCTTTACCTGGCATAAAATCACATACAAAAAACCACACTAGCTTTCCTGTGTTGATTCTTCCCATGCTTAGTTGTCCATGTTTCTTTATTGTCGACATCATTCTTTGAATCAAGGTAAACCGCTAGTGGTAGGAATGGATCCAAACTTCATGCATCACATATGTCTCCTACCCGAGTTGTTCTTGGCCATCTCACTTTTGTAATTTTTCATTCCTAAAGCTTCTAAGAACTCATCAGTGTCTCAACCCGTCCCTTTCTTTTGGGCAGCTTTTTCTCGTGGGCTGATCATTTGGCCAAGCCTGGCATGCAAGCCCCATTGCTTCCTCAAGTCCGTTAGGGAAATCATTCCCTCCCAAACTCCCAAATTTAATAGATTAGGTTCGCCCCTAAATTGACATCGCATCAGATCTGGGTCACACACAAGCCCACCGACCAACGAACAAGAGTTGCAATACCAGAGTTATGATGACCAATATTAAAATTGCATGCATGTCTCTTACAACAGAATGTCCTTCTGTCATTTGCAGGATCATCGTGTTGTTGCAAAGGCAAAAGATGCACCTGAATCATAAATAGTGATCACATAAATGAATCCGAGTGCCTGGCTCGTTGAACGGATCCAATAAATATCATCAAGTCTAGAGTGGTTGTGAATACAAATAGTCCATTTTTACTATAGGTTGCTTTAGCGTATGAACCACATCCATTTAATCTCTACCCTGTTACTTAAATGTGTCATAATCTAGGCCCTTGATCCAACACACCACTTGGAGATGAAGATGGTGATGGCCCTCTGGTGGGGAATTACACAGGTTGACATGCCTAAACCTTGCCCCCTGCCATGCCTGTACGAGTGGCCAAACATTGCCCCCTACCATGCTTGTAGGACCAACCTGGTAAAATGAGTTGCATGCAACTTTCCAACTGTCGAAATAGAAAGATGAATGGCATGGCATTCAAGGAACCAACTGTTATGTTTACACTCTTCAACACCAGATGTTATGACATAGGATATGATATGTAATTACCTTTGAGAAGATGCGTGGTGGCATTGCATCATACTTACCTCTTCTCAAGTTTTAGCGTGTTTGAATGTTATTTTTTATATATGGGCTCTCCATAATTTATGTCTTTGGTAATTGTGTTTTTGTTTTATTTTAGTTTTCAAATATTTTATATAATTAATATGACACAGATCAAATAGAATTAATTTCTATCCAACACGTTGAATCTCAGACAGAGAAAGGTGACATGTGAGGACAAGATACATTCCTTTTTCTCAGGATGATTTCACTATTTTTATATAAGAGTGAAATTTTTTTCTTTACTGATGATGTTAACTTGCTTTTGTAATTCAAATATATAATGGATTTCGACCAAAATGTAGAATCGACAATGGAAAACTAACGGATAAAAAGGAGAAGAAGAGTGATGTTTAGTGATTATGTTAACTTAATATGCACTAGTGGCATCCTTTAGGTAATAGAAAAAAATAAAAAATAAAATGATACCCCTCGCAAACTCATGGATGAAAAGTAGAAGAGTGCTTCTCCAAGAAGCTTGCACTCATAGGGCCACTCCTTCTTAGCGAACATGCATGATAGATGTTGGAAAAGTGGTTACAAGATGGCTCGATAGATTTATTTATAATCAATCAATTACTTATGCCATGGTGTGCTTATTTTATCTGTAGCCCATAGACAAGTCGACAAGATTTCAATGAGGGAAGCAAGTTTCAGATCTCATCAAATTGTGACATTGGTCTGCATTCTCTTAGGATTTTCATCCTTGTATTTTGTTATTACTATGTAAGATACATTAGGTCCGGAAAATACAATACAAATCGGGAATTAAGTTCAACTGTATTGAAGAGTTTTCATTCTAGATCTTCTTAGACTACTACATTTAGGTTACTTTCCTGTACATTTCCCATTAATGTGGTCATATTAATTTTGTTTCATTTCAGGTTGTTTTCTTATCGATTTGTGGTCATGATTGACCTTATCCTTTGTCCTTGGAAAAAGGTTTGATTTTGGCTTTCCAAATCCCAAGTTTTACTGCAGAATTGGACTGTTTGTCTGTAATCTATTTCATGATTAAAGAAAACCATGAGTGCTCATTTGTCCAAAGAAAAACAAAATGCTGTAGATGCATTATTGTTGATGGGGAGATGAGCTGTTAGACAAGATTGGAGCTAGAAAAGAGAGATGTAATCCTCTAATTTTTGAGAAATTTGCCAGAAATTCATGTCCATATGCGCTTCAGCTTTGGAGAGGAAGTGATCAGCAACTTCATTAAGCAATTGACATCGCTGAGCATTACTGAAGCAATTTACAACCAACATGGAATTTGCATCCTGGCAGGGACTACCGCTATGACAGTCACTCCTTTGTTTAGATTATGGTTCAAATTATCTAAATTGCTTATGTGTGAATAGGAATAATATATAAATTTAAAGAAAGATTTTTATGAACTTATCAAATGTAGTATAAAATAAGCATTGATTCATGGTGACAAATATTTCATTTTTTTTTAAGTAAAACATATTAAATGGGATATATGCTTCCATAAAAGGTAGTGAAGGTGTGTATTGAGATTTTGTGTGTTGTATATTAAAGGATTATTTTTGTTGTATGATTATACACTGCAATTTTTAATGATTAATTATTATAATAAGTAAATCGAACTTATTATCGGAAAGAATTGATTTTTAAACATGAAGCTATTCTCATTATTTCATAGATTATTGCTTTCTCATATTTCTTCTTAATAATACTAAATTTTCACATGGAATTTGTTGTTTTTCTTCTTATTCACCATTCTCATCATTCTTAGAGAATGAGAGTTTATGATAATTTTATATACAACATGACGTGGAGTTCACACGTCACATGGAATCCACATGACATGGAACACCATTCTTCTAGATGGTACGAGAAAAGTGTATATCTAGTATGCTAAAGCAGTTGGAAGGTTGAGAGTTAGTTGCACAGTGGTGGGTCTAGGGGTCATATAGAGATATATTAATATTTTTGTAATATGTTTTCCATTATCGTAATCTTCTTTGGTTAATATTTGTGGAAAATCTAGCAAAAAGATTGGACTAATAATGTAATTGAATAATTGTTAATAAATAAATAAATAGAGTGTATTTATTTGGGAAATAAATACTTAGAAACCAAATACTTTCTAAAATAAAGTAGATATAAAATCTTATTGATAAATCAGATTTGATAATTCTTTTGTGTTAAGTATTTTAGAATAAAATTTTAGATAAATTAAATGGATGGGAGAGAAAGATCTATTTATTTGCTTAGTTGGAAAAAGAGGCTAATCTTAGAAAATCCTAAAAGCACTACGGAAGAGAAAGGCAGGATTTTATGGAAAAGTATAATAAGGCAGATAAAATGATCCACAAAAATGGGACAACACTAAAAGAAAATGTATCGTGAAAAAAGGAAATTGAATACCCAGAGAAGGGATCAACAAGTGGCTGTCGATACCCAGGAAAAGATATCTCTCCTCGGGGGTAATTTAGAGATTGTAGTTCAAGGTTAGGTGGTCGTTGTCTCACTCCAATATAGGTTTAGTTGCGAGTTTGGTTACCATTATCGAGTTAGATCTATGAAGGGTTATAATGTTTATTATATGAAAAATAGATGTGTAGTAGAGTATAATTAACTTTATTGTGTTCAAGTTTACATAGATTCATGTCTGAGTTAATTTTCTAGCGAATGATAAATATTCATTGCACTGGTTTCGACATAAATTACTTAATAATTTTGGCTACAGTAAGAGCATGCTACATAGTGCTTAGGTAGTATTCAAGTGGTATATTTTACTATTAAATTAGGAATAAATTTACTCTCAAAGTCCATACAAATAAAGGGATTCACTGAATATATCTTATTGCTTATCATATTAAGAGAAATCGTAACAACATGAAGTATGAAAGTGACCATGTTGTAGCTATATTTGTCCCACTCTATTTGCATGGTAAGTTGAAAAGTAAATTCACCCATTCAAGTGTTATTTTCTTTACTCTATTATTAGATTTGAGATACATAATGGGATAGGCTTGAATAATACGCTGAAGAATTAAAGGAATGAGATACCAATGAAGATATGTAGTATAGTTGATAAGTATAGATGGGATATTCATAAAACAACCAACTTATCTCCTTGAAATTCGAAATATTCTTCATAGAAACAATATCTCACACCAATTTCATGCAACATGCAATTATAAATTAAACTCTGAATAGATAGCAGCGAGTAAATTAAATAAAAGCCAGTAAGTTTAATCATTACTTTAGGCCTACCATATCTAGAGAAACATAGAAAAATAGTCATAAATTTTTGCGAAGGTGAGAATTTGCTCATCTAGAAAAAAAAACTCGATATACATGAATGCCATATCATTTCGTAACTAGAGTATTATAATCAACGATAAAAAGGTCACGATTATGCTTATACACATTTTCTTAATATCTGAATTGCATGGTAGGAACCTGATATAGTGACTACTCATTATATTTTTGAGTAGCTATAGAAACTGAAACGGATATAAGCATCAACCATAAAATAAATATGGGGAGCGGTATTATTACTCACCAAAATAATAAGACCTTTATAATGAATTAAATTGTAAGTAGTTATCCCAACACTCATGCTGAGGAGATTACCAGAAGTCTTTACGAAGTAAAGAAGGCATTTCTTAAAAGGAAACCTAACACATAACTAATATCAAATAAGAGTACAATTTCTAAAAATTGGGGATTGGTAACCCATAATGCTATCCAATGTGTAATGATACTAGAAGTTACCAGAGGATAATAATCCCAGGATTACCTCGTATGCCTAAAGGAAATGGGATTTTTCACCCTTTATGCAATTACATATGGAATATAGTCATGAAACAAGAAGATAAAATTCTCAAACAAAACTTGATTTATTCATAGTGGAAGACTCGCATGGTAACCATCACAAGGGTGAGGGAGAAAATCAAACTGACCTACAATATCATGGGACTCTACAACCTGAAGCAAGAAAATAAGCAAGGGGAGTAGTTTTGAGGGTGACAACTAGGAAATATTAGAGGAAAATGGTGCTAGCTACCATACCTATACCAATAAAAACACACCAGCAAGAAGAAAGGGAAAAATAAGAAATAAAGTAACAATATGAAATCATATGCACCAGCTATAAATTTGAATAAAGCAAGAGAAAAATGTGTTACTTGTAGAAAGGGATAAAACATTCTTTTACTATTGGAAAGGAGTACATCAAAGTAAGTTAACATTAATATAAGTAGCGAGCGAAGCATTACAAAGCTTTTGAGACCAAAAGAGTGGGAGGGATATATATATGCATACCTATGAGGGGTGCTCGATTTGAACTTCCAACCTATGTAGGCCAAGTTGAATGAGCTTTCACCAAGGAACACTTAGACATCGCTGGATTCACGCTAAGCTAGGGTACTAAGAGCATAAGGCCGCGAGGATCATTTTATTGTTGACAAAATTTTTAATTAATGATAATAAAAGGGAATTGAAACTAAATACCACATGTAATCTGTACAGTCTAAACAAGCCTTGGACCAAATATGGAACATAGAGATTAACACCCTACGTAGTGGGTGCATGAATAAATAATTTTTATGAAAGGAAAGGAGTTGACACTAAAAGGGGAAAATTCACAGACTGGATGCCATGAATAGTCATGTGAAAAATCCAATACTCACTAGACACCCTAGAACTTTCCTATGCTAAAAAATATAAGAAACTGAGTAAGTGAAAGATACAGGAGAATATACAATCTTGTAGCAATTGTGCAGAAATTTTGTCACTAAAAGTTAGATGAGGGGAGAAACCCTTTTTTCTTGACTATATAGTTATAAATGTTAAGATAATCATGAACAAGAGGGAGTTTTTGTTCACACCCCTGCATCAAAAATGCATTAATAAAAATGCATAAGGGGGAAAGGAAGTTACCTAGTGAGATGTAACAATGGTAACTGTGAATAATAAAAAGAGAGACGTTAGTTAAAGTGTATTGCAGGTATAAATAAATAAGGAAATGAAATGAAAAATAGATGAAATCGTATGGAAAACTCAAATCTTACAAGAGTATACCTCCCTGAGGTCCATGAGGAGAGCGTGTCTAGAACAACGTCAAAGTACAACACTGGATGCCCTTCGTATCTCCTTGCCTTGACAACAAAGATGACGAGGCATAGGCACTTATTTATTTAAGAGGTGGAAGAGGGATCCCAATTTATTTAGAGAAGAAGATGTTATTTGTTTAGAGAAATATGTAGTATATACCTTTGACATACTTGTTAAGGCTTCCCCCCTCACCTTACTCTACTTGATTTATTTGAAAAGGTTTTACCCAAAGGAACGGATTAGAGTAGGTGGTACTAGTTAACAATGTTAGCATTTTGTTTTCACGACGACTCACTCTGAACAAAATATATTTTCCATCAAGGCATCATCGACTGAATATAACAATATATTTTTAAAGGTGGAGGACAACAGACAACTAGATGTTGATAAAGGTACAAGTCCTCTTAGATTCTCCCTACTTCTCTCAACAGCCAAACACAGTTTCATGAGAGGCTAACCTACGAGTACAAGCAACAAAAGAAAGAAAAATCAAAAAGCAAAGGAAAAGAGAAAGAAAAATGGGTAAGGATATCAAGAAAGAAATAAAACCAAACCAAGTAATAAAGAGAAGCAAACCTGCAAACCATAAAGAAAAGCAAAGAAAGAAAGCAAAGAATACTCCTACTCCTATACTAAACAGTGCATGGGCCTACTCACGTAAAGTGATAATTCCAATGTAGTCACTGGCACATTAGCTAGCCCATGTTGGAAAAGGCATGGTAAATAAGAAAGATATACATGTAAACCAATGAACAAGAAATATAGAACAATGAAGACCAACATGCTTCAAGTTCTAAAGCATCCACATAAAAGAAAAGACTGAATGTCCAAGAAAAATATTCTGCAGATGTACCATGGTGTTGTGACATACTACGTGCATACGGTAAACATACACACTCTTTGGACTGTGATATACGAGTGAACATGAGAAAGAAAACAACTTATGCTTTGCAATCATGCTTATTGTGTAAGATTCCTCCAAGGCATGAGCGATGGGATCATGTGATTCGAGTTGAGGAAGTAAAATTTGAATATTAGATTGATATTTAATGCGAAATAGAGAGTGACGAGGAGCCTTGGGTGTTTCAAAATATTTTTTATCAGAAGCGGAACTAAACTCAGTACAATGGGCAACTGACATAACCATCAACTCATGCTAAAATGCCTCGACAACTTGGAGGGTTTCCACTTCATCAATAGATAGATCATCGAAGACTAGTGTCTTAGAAAGATTAACAATGAATGATTCAACATTGTGATCAAATGAATAAGTACAGATATCATGACCACAATGATTAGAAAATTTAGGATGTTTGTCGGCATCCTGATGATTTGATGAATCATGTAGAGGAGTTGATGAGAACAAGGACGTTCACCCTCTCTATTTGCAAGAATGAGAAATAGCAGATGGGATGGGTTTTGAGAGGAAGATGTGTCCTCTCCACAATGTAATGACAAAATGACATCTAGTGTGCCCTGTGAATTATCGAAAGTAGAAAAATTTGAATACGAGTTTCCATAAGGAAAATCAAAAGTGGCAAAATGAAAAGAGATGTCAAGATAGAGAGGATGAGGCGTGGATGGAAGGGAGTCATCGTTCACTATGGGTTCTTCTTTATATTCTCGCACACACTCATCATCAATGGTAGTGCAATTTGGCTGCACAAACCAACTTTGTTGACAACTTGATCGTAGTGAGCACAAGATGTCGAGTCTTGTTATGGGAGAACATCACAAAGTACAATGGAGAGGATCAAATGAACGTGGGGATGGAGGTTGAGGGAACAAGTCCACGTGACAAACAGAGGGCTTGCAAGCCAAATTTGCATAAAAATTGAGAGCAGATGCAGTGGGAGGATGTGACAATTCAACATATGTGTGCACACCTTCTCCCACCTCATGCTGTGGAGATAAAGTTGTTTGATGAGAAGAGGGAAAACAATCACTTGTGACAGTAACCTTATCTACCTTAGATTTGGTAGCTCTAACACCGAGGTATGCTAGGAGGGGTTCAAATGATTCTAAGAATTATGGATTTTTGGATATGTAAAGAAGATACTTAAATCTTCCATCGAGAAATTCCTAGTCAATTTCATCTTCAATAAATCTGTAAGCAAGATTACAAAAGCGTTTATGAAATTTGTCAATGGATTCATGAGGTCTTTCCGTAATTTCATAATTTATTTATTGAGTGCTTTATGATAAAAATTATTGAAAGCACGGGCTATCTCTGTGAACAACTAATGGAAAGAGTGAATATATTCTCGGGAAGTGTGGCACACCATAGTAGTGGGTTCCTTCGAAGCGTGAATGTGAATAATGTGAAGGTCATGTTATCTTCTTAGATTTCATGCCTTTCATAGGAGCCTATGATGGAAATTGCATGTCTAAGCAAGGTTGCTCCACCTTCAGCATTGTATTTATTACGTGACAAGTCATTCTAGATATTCTCTGAGATTTTAAAGTCCTTTTCATAATACATACACTTCAAAAGAGGAATTATGTGGTTAGTTATGATAAGTATGTGAAGATTCAAAACATATTGTGGGGACTCATCTTGTTATTTGGCCCTCCTTCTAGCACTAGAAATTTTGACACTGCTTGGTCTGCCAACATTCAGGGGGATCTCCCCAGTATGAATTTCAAACTAGACCTCACACAATTTGGTGTAGGAGTCTCATTCGGTATGATGGCTTGGTTTCCATTACCTTAAAGATATGCCTTAGCTCTTGTTTGTCAGCACGTGAGATTGGTATGCTCAGTCTTTAAACAATGAGGTTCATGTGCCTAGTGAGTTCTTAGTGCAAATTGTGTCTAATTTCCTTCAGTGTAGAAGGGGGAGGGTGAGAGTGAGTCTCAAGTCGAAAAGGAGTATTCCCAGCTCAGGTAGAGACACACAACACAACATGATCTACGTAGTTTCTAGTGGAGTAGTCCACATACATGCAACAGTCACATACAAAAAAGTGAACAAATAGCACGTACAACACTGAACGGAGTAGTCCACATGAGCTTGATGCCCATTTTAGAAATTTTACAAGAATTAGTTTGTCTAGTGTCTAGTGTAGTAGTTGACATGGGCGAGACAATGATAACAACTGATACAATGCATTTCCAACAACATATGAAATAAAAAAACTGAAATAGTTCAGTTATATTAGTACACATTAAAGGAACATGTGTTACAAGTGTCCAAATAATAGTCTTACAAATGAATACAATATGTGTGAAAATGCGTTGGTGTGTGACAGGCTTCTGAATTAAGAGAAAGTTCCAAGACACAATCGTACACCATACATCACTAATCCTAGTAGTGGATCATTTGAGCCACTGCTTGCTCCTCAAAGAAAAGATTACAGACTCTCAAAGCTATGTGGGAGGAGCCAAGGTGAAACATAATTTGTTGTACAAATGAGGGGGTATATATAGCCAAGGGTGAAACTGACCCTTGTGACTATTTGGCTTCCCTTATGACTACTTGACTTACATGGATTTTCGACTTACATGACTCTTTGACTTCATCTATGGGTCTCTTAGAATTCCACATTACATTATATTGATTACAACAAGTATGGCCCATAGTAGTGATGTGGCCCAGATGACTCATGACACTACTGGTCTACACATGTTATTTGTGTTGTTCATGTCGAGTTACTGTGCTGCTAAGTAATGAGTGTGATCTCGATGTATCATATCTTAACCTCCACATGACAAACCATGCAGGGCCCTTGATGGTCTTGATGTTCGCTTGATGGTTCATGCATGTGCATGTGTCTCCTTAGCTTTCTACTTGGTATGCTTCATGTGTCCATCCAACCGCGAGCAAGTCTTCTAGCATGTGATCGTTTTTCATCCCCTTCGTCGTTGCACCATGTCTCTGCCATGTATCTATTCTACAATCACTCATGAAGAGATGACATCAAATCCAAAAATCCCCTAGTCTACCATGATTCATTGATCCAAGTGGATATTGGTGGCCCCCCGCCAAGTCCACTTGGACCCCAACCATTGTTTCTTTCAACTT